>MU223624.1:57842-69812 GCA_018584345.1 Thuja plicata
TTATTTAATTCATTTAGAAATATAGGATTTTAATTATTTAAACAAATAAATTGCTTTTTAATAATTAAGGGGCTATAGCCATTTTAATAAAATTAATAGGCTAGGGGAATGGGTTGGATTGCAAGTGACATGTGATATAGAGATTTATTTAATTCNNNNATATTAAATACTATAGCCATGTTTGATTTAGATTTGATCTGATTGGTCGATATTGATGTAAATTGTATGGCTACAATAGATAATATAAATCAGTGATAAAAATCACCTAGGACATTAAATTGATTCAAAGAATTATGCCAAACAGTAACAGGGTCGTTTGGACATAACTCGAGGGTATGATCACACTTAGGGTAAATAGGGTCCATAGTTGCAACAGACTGAAATTAGGTGGTTATAGGCATAATTTAGAATACTAGATTGTATACATTCATTTCTATCCGTGAGAATGGATTACCTAAGACAACAAGAGGTTATGATTCCATATTTGTTTTTGTGGATAGATTTGATAAGATGGAACATTTCATAGGTCATGTAAGAAGACATCAGATGTTGTGCATGTTGCTGATATTTTCTTCAAATAGGTTGTTAGATTGCATGGATTACTGAGAAGTATTATCTCTGACCGAGATAGTAGGTTTGTTGGTTACTTTTGGAGAACTTTGTGGAAAATGATTGATACTGAGTTGAGGTTTAGTTCTATATTCCATCCAAAGATAGATGTATAAACGTAGGTGTTGGAAATATATTGTATGGAATGTGACTGAGAGGGGGGGTAGATTAGGAACCAATAAAACTTATTTTTATTTAACCTTAATTAGATTGTGTATTCTATTTGCATGCATAGAAAACAAATAATCATTCATAACACATAACACAATATTTGGTTAGCCAGAAACCTTCCAAAAATTAAAATTGGGGTGGGGATGGTACCCACAAGATTTAGTACTGCATATAAATTTAGCCTGTTAGAGCTTACATTGACCACTTTTGATGGCCTTCCCTATTAAGAGCAGTAAGGACTATTAAGTCCACCTTGTTAAAGGATTTGATACAATACAATAAGTAATGCAACTCTGTTAAGAGATTTAAAAAAGGACTTTCAGGTCCACCAGGTTAGAGTATTTTGTTGATCCACCTGTTAGAATGAACCAGTAAATGTCTTGCTTAGGAAACTATGATTTTCTAAATAAGATCCTTTGATTTGTAACTAATAAATTGACTGTGATGGATGATTCTATGGTGTACTTTATACTTCTATAATCTTCTAATCAATATGCTATATCATATTAGAATATATACTTCTACTTTTTTCTCTTCTCATGCATATTTTTGATAAATAAAGTGTCTTATATATATCTTATCCAAAAACAAATAACTTCATAAGTCATCTTTCATTAGACATAATGATATAAAACAATATATGCAAAGTCGACCTTATTTTGTCACTTGGGTCTAGAAGTCTACTCAGGTGATAAACTGATACTCAGGAAATATGTTGATCACTCAGGTGATACTGGTCACTTAGGAAATACTGACCACTCAAGCAATGCTGGTCACTCAGGTCACACTGATCACTCGAGTGACACTGATCACTCGGGTCACACTGATCACTCAGGCAACACTGAATGACTAATTGTTTTGACACTAATTGACAACATATCTTTCCATAAGGTCTACAATCTCTCCCTTTGTCCTTAGTGACAAAAAATCTTATCATTGTACTCTAAATCGGATAGGTCAAAACTCCCCCTTACCATTTTCTCAGGTTTTGACACTTGCTTTGTTGCTTAAGTCCACCTGACTCTCTCTTTTTTTTTTTCAAAAATGTTTTTGTAAAGTATATCTTCTTCTCTACTCAAATGTACATGTATTTCCTTCAATGTATATACAATGACCTTTCCCCCTTTTTTTTTGACAAAAAATGCAAAACTATATCTACAAGGTAATTCAAAAGTAGGATAGGAAATCACAATGTACCTTCAAATTTTGGGACAGAGTGTTGTCTCAATTGTCCTGTAACACCTTCAAGATGTGTAATTCTATCTGTACCTTGGCTAACAACTCTATCATAAGTTCTGCAACTGATAAATTATTGTCATAGATGAGTGTCTTTGCATGTGTGATGCATTTCTAAATTGCATCCATGTGTGGTAGGAGTTGGCTCTGGATGTCTAAAAGAGACTCTCTAGTTCTTCCTTCTTCTCTCAGCAACTTAGCCTATAGATTAGTCATACATTTGACCTTTAAAAAGTGTCTGTAGCTTGTGCTCAGATCAAGTACAAAATGTATTGCACTTTCCTTCATATTGACATCAATCTTTACTAACTTGTTCTTTATCTCCATAGTAAAGCTAAAATTATCACTTAACTTTACAAATAGTGCTACTACATTGGTCATGGTGGTTTCTAGAGTGCTAATAACATTGGTTAGCTACACCTGGTCAATTGCAGTCTTCTTTGCAACATTCTCTAGAACCATGTTTTCAAACTTCCTTTTTACTTTCTCAAGTAGCATCTCTTGACCATTCAAGTCTGTATTAAACTTATAGACTAAGTCAACAAGTTTGTTCATAATGGAGTCATTCTCATTGACTTTAATCTATAGTATCTCTGGGAATATACCTTTTATATCTTCAAGTACTATGTTCCTCTTTTTCTCTTCTTAGGTCTTCTTTTGGATTTCTCTTTTCTTCCATAGCTCTCCGAGTATATCTATTTGTTCTACATACAAGTTGGAAAGATCCCAATTTGGAATCACAATGTCCTTTTAAAGATCAATCTCTTCAATATTCACTTTCTTCTCTTTACCTTTGATCTTGGGATTAGGTGAAGGAACAATTTCCTTTCCTTTTCCATCCTCAACTTTTACCTCAATATTCAATCGATTTAGGTGTTTGACCTTTACTGTACCAACTATTGAATCAAAATTAACTAAAGAATCAATGCTTCCTAAAGAAACATTTACCTTGTCCATCTATAACTCAGTTATGCTTGGCCCAGTAATAGGTGGAGCCCGTTGCTCAGTTCCTATTGACTAGGATTTGGATTTTGTGACCGTATCCTTGCACAAAGACAATATGTTCTAGATAGGTGATTGGGGCAAGGATGCCATTAATTCAACCTGCTCAACATTGGACTCTTTCAATTATTTGTACCTCATGTAGTGTATCATCATTGGTCTGTTCTAGAAGATTTGTGCTCAGTGTTTCTACCTTATCATCTTCCATGACTTCAAATATTGATTTCCACACTATTGTAGCACACACAAAATATTATATCTTCTTGTTCAATATTTGAAAGGTTTTGAACCTGTGAGTGTGATTGTTTACATATTTTTTCATTTCCTCTTTTATTTATTTTCTTCATATCAAGCATGACTTCCCTTAAGGTATTTTCCCTTATGTCTTTTTCAATTTGGACTTAATTCAACTAGGGAATAGATACTACCCTGAACAAGTCTTCTTTCATATGGATATTCAACTCAGAAGATTCATATTTCCATTTTTCCATTTTTTCCACAACTACTTCCTCTATCTTCTTTTGTTCCTCCTTAGTCCTTGAGGCATAATTCAATGACTTAAGAGAACTCATACCACTACCTCCTTTAATATTTTTGATCTTCTTTTCAAGTGTACATGTTGGTTTCTTGAAGACAACTTATTCAACTTCATCATCATCATCATCATCATAATATTTACCTAATACATGTCTCCTTCTTGATCTCCTTGGTTTTCCTATAATGATGATAGTTGTAGTGGCCTTAGGTGTTTTCTTGAGAGCTAGTCTCTTGTTCTTCTTAAGAGGTTCAACTTCTACCTCTTTCTCTTCCTCTTTGGATATGTCACCTTCTATCTTAACTATATCCTTTTTACTCTTAGGGATAGAAGGAGAGTCTGAAGTCTTGCCATACTTCTTTTGAAACTTTTCTAACTTCTTCTTTCCTCTTTTCAAAATTTTAGCAATCTCTATCTCTATAGATATCCTTCTTTTTGCTTCTTCATAGGTGCCAAATTAAGGTGCCTTGGGATTAGCAGGTTCATTCACAAGAGCCTCAATTATGTTCTTAGTCTCATCTATGTTAACCTCATATGCAAGAGGTTTCACCCATGCAACCCTAGGTTTTATAGCTTGTATGTAAACCTTATCACAATAAACTAGGAAATAAATATCATCCATATATTTTTCAGCTAGTTGTTTAGGAATCATGTATCTAATTTGTATCTTTTGTCTAAAGTTATGAAAATATTCATCCATGATATTCTCAAAATTATCTCCTAACTTAGCTATGAATTCATTTATCTGATGAATTATGGTTCTATCCTTCTTCCATACTATTGTTCCCTTGGAAGGAAAGAATTTATCAATATAGAAGAATATTCATACCATGAGAGAATCAAAATTACATGGATTTGATTTAGATTCCCAGATGCTTTCCATATTCTTGCTTAGTTGAATGAGCTGCAACTCGGCTAGGTAAAATTATAGATTGTTCTTTACCACCTTGTATGCTAAGTCCACTGCTTCACATAGTACACTATTCAGTCTTCTGGAACTATATATGTTGCAATCTATCACATCAATTCCAAATTTTAATTCCATGTTAGTAACTCTATTTAGTCTCATTTCTTTGTCGTCCCACTCAGCATGAGTTAACTTTGCTAGCTTATATTTTGTTAGGATTTTGGTAGCTTTAGCTTTGTCGAGCATGGGATACCCTGTTACTCAGTGTATTATTGTCTTTGTGATCTTTATAGGCTATTCAAACCATAGCTACATGTAATGAACATGACTAAGAATGAATCTAATCCATTTGATTTTGAAATTATTTGGCATGTGCAGGATGTGGGTTTAACCTTTAACCTCTAGATGCTTGTGTTCAAGCCTTAGATTCCTGCCTTCACACAGTTTCTCATATGCTAAATTCATCTCAATTGTTCAAAGCTCCTAGATGTTACAATGATAGAATATTCAAATGCCATTCACCAGTAATACCCTTGGAGGAATTAGGGAATGTGCTTTCAATAGATCTATTTCCTCTGCTACTGCCGGATAAAGCTTAAACTCTAGAGGGTTACAGACATCGTTTCTGACCAACATCTCAGATCTTTTCTTCCCTTTTCTGCTAGATATGGATGCCATATCACTTGGAGAATTTCATTGAAATTTGATTTCAAATATAAATTCAATCTAAATCACTAAGTGCTCTGAATTTCTCTACAAAATAAAATATTTGTAAACAATAACCTTTTTGATTCATCATTTATAGGAATTTTTACCTTTTAAGTCTTTCATTAAATGCTCCATACATAGTAGCTGACATAGCTCAGGTAGTTCTCCTAGGCTTACTTGGAAGATTGGCAAACACTAACTTCCTGACTCAGTTCAGTTAAGCTAGAGTATCTTGGGTGTAACTGAGATCCTTACTCAATTAATACTATAATATGTCTTGATGCATCAATATGCAGATTTGGACTTTCTAGCATATTTGGAAGTTATGTATGATGGCTTGAATATATATTTCCAATCATTTCCTTGCATCTTTACTCTCTGATGGTAGATCCATCCAAATCACTATCTTGGGTTCCATTTGATCCTGCATTGCTTTGGTCTGAATTTTCAGAGGACCTTACCCATTGTTTATTCATCTGAGTTTTGATTTCTGAGACCTTTTCTTTTCCTTTCTCAAAAACCATATCTACTTTTTCTCTATTCATGAAATTCTTTCTTAGACGAATGAGTTGATTACACACAAAAAATCTCTTAGTATGATTTCTTCTACAAAGGTGAGTCTTTGTACAATTTGCACCAATGTGTCCATACTCTCCATAATGACAACATTTGTACAATGTGTTGTAATCCCAACCAAAAATTGCTTCAGCTAGTTGTTCAACAGGGTTCCATTTCTTGGTTCTACACTTGAATGATCTATCACCTTGTTTGTTGCATTTGAAACATATTCCTTCAAACTTAGGTTTTTCAGTGCATTCACTTGCTCTATGTCCATGCTTGTTGAAACTGTAACATTTTCCATTAAACTTTGATTTTCCATTGCTCCAACATTTATTTGATGTATGCCCTAACTTACCACAGTGGTTACAAGTAGCCTCCATGTTATTCTGAGCTCCTTATTTTGAGGATTCACCTTGTTTAGTGTAACTGTTACTCAAATTTTCCCCATTATGAAGATTTTGGCTATAGGTGGAGTAAAATAAGGCTCCCACAATGGTTGAGTCCAGCCTGTGAGGTAGACCTTAAATTTTTTATTTTGGTTGTGCTCTCTACAATCTCTTCAGTCCCTATTTTTCTCCTTCCCATGAAAAATAATCTAAGTGTTGAAGAAACTATGTATTTTATAATACCCTAGTTACAAAAGACTTGTTCTAATTTCCCATTTCCTTTTTGGGTGACTTAAGTTCTTCAATTTCCTTGTGTGCATTAACAATATGCATCCTGTCTCTAAGTCACGTGATAAAAGTAAAATATTCCAAATCATTTGGTGACTCGCAGACTCTCTCTAGTCTCTAAGTCTCATAAAGGAAAAGCATATTCCATTTTGATTGGGACACTTAGCAATGATCATTGGATCAAGTGTTGATCAGAGAGAGGTCAGGTAATCTCTTGATATAACCTAGAGTTAAACAAAGGTTAAGAGATCATGTGACTCAGTATAATTCCTAGCTTCACATGTGACTTGAGTTTATGGAAGAGTTATGTTATAGATTGCCTTTCAGTTGCATGATCTTGTGATGGGCTTTAAGGTTAACAAAAAAATTATGAGAATTTGTGTTTGCTCAGTTAGGTTATTGTCAGATTTGAACCATGGTCAATGATGGGTCATCTCAGAGTTAGTTGTGCAGAAAATCATGGTGTGACACATGGTAGAGGTGGGCCCAGCTTTCATATGTACAATTGCTAAGTCTCACAAGGAAAAGAGATATTCTTATATGGTCTAGAGACTTAGCAATAGCCATCGATGCTGATTCTAATCCTATGATGGCTACATGATCTCATTATAAACCTAGAGTTAAGGAGAAGGCCCAACGACCCAAAAAAAAAAAGGAAAAGGTAGCCAAAGGTGAAGATGCGGTTAGGGGTTAAGATAACGGATCAAAAGTGGAAATCTGTGGTCACATTTTAATCTTAGAAAGGAATCTTCTATCGGCCATTGATATAGGTGTCTGCACCTCCATTGACCATTACATTTTAATTATTTAAAATTTAAATATCTAATCTTAGAAGTTATGATAGAACTAGCTTGCAAAGAAGTAGATGGATCGACCGACTTCGCAGAAGCAAAATTGATGGGGGTAGGAAATATTTTAGAGATATATCTGATCGATCAAAGATATCTTATGATGCATTTATGAGAAATTTTGGCAGTGTTAGGGATTTTTTAATATTCTATTGTAATCAATTGTAACGCTAATAGGATTTTATTAACTCCAAGTCTACATGCTGGGGAGTATATATATCAGTTTTGAGAGCTTTTAGAGCAAAGAGTTTTCCTGGCTCAGAAGTTATCCATGGCATTCTTTCTGCCCTCTGATTTCTATAGTTTCTAATATTTCATTGATATTCAAATATTGCAAAATCTTTTTGTGACATCTTTTATGTCTCTGGGATTTCTTGTCTGAATTTCTCTTACTGATTTAGAATATATTGAATGATTTTTAGAGAAATATTGGAGCACCTAAGCCCTCTTTCTTTTTGCAACAGTGTGTACTACTATGGATGATTTGATTCAGATGATTTTGTGGATATTCTATAGTCCCCTATCATTTTGTCTCATTCCTGTGCCAAATTGTAAAAGTGGATGTTTGTTTGTAGATCATAGTCAGTGTCTACTAATAGTGAATATGCTATTTTTTGTGAAATTACTTCTTTCCCTGAGTAGCCTCTATTTATCTCAGGCCTCTCTATGAAATATTTATTCAAGCCTATCTAGGAAGTTGTGTTCTATTTGTTCCAAGGTTTCATGCTGAGATTAGTTAATGTTTTATGATTCAAGCTACCTCCAATGTATCACCTAATAAGATAATTTGCTTTTAGTTATTTCCCTTTCACGCATTCCTTCTCTCCCTTTTCCTTTAAAAGTTTACTTTTATGTCAAGAAGCAAATTTGAGTGACATATCAAGAGGAACCAGCCTAGAATCTGGAGGTCTTGTCTTGGTTAGAGAAAGGTCCCACAACCTTGAGACAATTCCCATGTTACACTAGATTTCCAAGACTACACTCGAGCTTGGGTAAGGGTGCAAATCTAGGTGTCTAACAGTTCTGGCATGCTCGATGGGACTTGAATAATAGAAGTTTACTTACCAAGATTATGTTGTTTCTAATATACTAGTTGCATAATAAAGACTTAAAGAGGTTTTCCTATCAAGTATATCTAGTGACTCCATTGGTGAAGAACAAAAGACCTAGTCCTATTCAAAATTTATGAGAAAATTTGAAACAAGAAGCTCAAATCTTTCTGAGTTCACACAGTTTCCTTCCAAAAGGAACTATAGAAGATCATCTCAAAGAACACCCCCTTAAAGGAGGGTACAATCTACACCACCTGACACTTTAGAGAGGAGACCTTAGCCTTTTCATTCTAGAAGAAGAGGAAGATCCCTAACTAGAGAGCTACAAGAATATTCAACTCCACGCTTAAATACAACTCACACAGTTGCTACTCAGCGAGTCATAGCTCCTGCAATGGCTAGGTCGTTTGGTTTTGCCCCCTTTAATCAAGGAAGCCTCTTAAAATTTTCTCAACATCATGATGTACCCTTGGTAGCACTTAAAATTCTGCCTAATTTTACAGGTGAAGGACAAATGATAGCTTTTGAACACATAATAGATGTGACTACTATCTGTAGTATACATAACATCACAGAAGAAGATGTGGCTACCAGGCTATTAGTAGCCTCTTTAAAAGGTAAGGGCTTATAATGGTTTAGAACTCTTGCTGTCAATTCCATTAATTCATGGGATAGATTAGGAGATGCATTAAGTAAATACTTTGAGGACAAATCGGTTAAGTTATCTCTAGTTGAACAACTAACAACCATTAAAAGAGCTCCTCAGGAACAGATGAAAGATTTCAATAGCAGATTTCTTAAGACATGGAATAGAATTCCTACCTCAATAAGACCTTAAGCTAATCATGCCTTTCTATATTTTTTAAGAAGTCTAAATAGAAATATTTCTATCATGGTTCAATCTATGGGAGGTACTTCATTACCTCAATCTTTTGACATCGCTATCAAGGCAAAGAACTATTTAATACAAGCTGGCATGATATGCCTGAGGCTACCTGTGCCCATATTCCCTAACATACAACCAAGCATGCCTTTGAAAATAGCTCCAATTACTCCAATACCCACCATTGTAACACCTCAAGAAAATACCAATTATGGGGAAGCAAGGGAGGACCCTTCTAAGGAGCTATTATAATTAAGAAGCAATAAACAAGAGATGAAGAAATTAATGCAAACTATGAGAAATGAGCTAACTAGTATAAAGAAACAAGGACAGGGGAGTAGGCCTCCTCTTTAGGAGAAAAATCAGATTCCCAATCAACAATATCAAAATCAGGTACAGTCTTATCAACATAATAGACCCTAATTTCAAGGAGGTTATCAATGGCAAAGGAAAAACTACAGTCAGAGACCATCTCAAACTTACAATCCTACCCCTCTCAATTCTGCATATCTAGTTAGGGATGGGGTCCCAATTAAAAATAATCTTGCTGTAGAGATGGAGTGGTGTTACCCTTGCAATCAGTCCCATAATCAGACAACATGCCTAAATGGGAGGGTACACCAAGCACTGATGGTTCAAAGTGCCTCACTTACTCAATCAAAGGTTCCTTCCCGCGTGCCACCTCCTCACCAGGAGACACAAAATGATGAAACTTCTCTTTTTAACTGGGAGTGACAAGATTTCAATAGAGTAAATGGTGAAACCACCATTGCTTCCAACACCAGGTCTAAAAGAAGAGCTCAAGACATGGAGAAAACAAGAGATAGGGCTTCTACATCTACAAAATCTTCACTACCTTTTGCTCTTATCATGCTAAAGAAGGCCCCCACCATTCTAGTCAAAGAAAATTGACCTTCTAAGGAGGTTGAGCCTATCATAGTAAAGACACACCAAAGAGTACACATTACTATATCCTTCAACATAGTGGATAATATGAAGAAATAAAATATCACTATGTCTATGTGGGACTCTTTGTCTATTTTGAGACAACTTGAAATATTGAAGAAAGCAATGAATGAAGAGGTAATTCCTCAGCTGCCTAAAATAAAACAAGTTTTTAAGCCAGTGTTGGTTAACACCGATTAAGAGGAGATTCCAAGTGGAAACACCAAAGCTAATACCATGCAAGGTAAGAACTCAAAACCACCCCCTTTTTATGTATCTTTAATTATTGGAAAATATTTGATACATAATTGCATGGTAGATAGTGGGGCTACTAGCACTATCATGCCTAAGAAGGTGGATGACCAAGTAGGTTTGAAATATGAGCCTTTCCAAAAGAAAGTTACCCAACTTGATGGTTCTTTAGTGAACACGATAGGTGTAGCTAAGGATATCAGCCTAGTCCTCCATGCAAGCCCCAATTTCTCTATCTTTCTCGACATATACATCATAGAACTCCCTGCCCTATTTTCCATATGCTTGTTAAGGGATTTTATAGCCAAGATAGGAGGCTATCTTTCCTCTGATTGGTCACACATGCTTTTTCATACAAGGTATGGGACTAAAGTCACTATCAAGTCTGACTCATTGGAGCACACCATATATAACCTTACATGTCCAATGTATTCTATGCAAGTTGTCTTGCACTTGATGGTGATGACTTCCCAATCATCAAGGAAACAACCACCAAGCTAGAAGGTATCCCAGATATCTATCTAGATGAATTAGAATCTTAGAGGCCCTTTGAGGCCCACACCAATGTTATTTGGGATGCTAGCTTAGGAACTTATTTGATTCAAGAAGAAAGTTGCATAGAGCCAAATCTCTCCAAGGGAAACAAAGGTTTAAAGGATCAATGTAACCAAGTTTGGGAGCTATACTTCGATGGTGCTAGAAGAAATCATGGTGCTGGTGGTGGTGCAATGCTATATTCTCCAAAAGAGAAGTATTATGCAGCCTTTAGGTTTAGTTTCTCCTGCATTGGTAATATTGTTGAATATGAGAGCCTAGTGAATGGGTTGGAATGGACTAAAAAGAGAGGGAATAGAGCCCTAAAGGTATATGGTGACAGTGAGATGGTTGTCAGCCAAGTAAGAGGGATAAGTGAAACTAAAATTGATATAATGAGAGAATATAAGAATCAAGTTTGGGATGCAATTGAAGATCTCCATACTTTCAATATTATCGCAATCCCTAGGAAATTAAATCAGAATGTAGATAGATTAGCTGTTGTTGGATCTCAGTATGATATTCCTAAAAGTGTTTCAAAAGAAAGGGATCAACAACATATCAAAGTGATTGTCAGACCTTCTATTCCTAATAACAATGTCAATTGGCAAGTGTTTGATAGTGACGAGCAAATTCTACAGTTCTTATTTGAAGAGGACATTTTCTCAGAACATAACCAAGATAGATTATTGAAGAACTATGGTGATCAAGTGATACAACTATGATCCAATAAGATGCCTAAGGGGCTTGTCACCCTGGAATCTATCTTCAACAGAGATGACCAAACACAAAAGAGAAAAGTTGGCCTGGTATTCCAACAAGAACATTGTACTAAATTAAATTTAGAACTAGGTAAAAGTTTACAATTTGGGAAGGTAAATACTAATTCAGAAGAATGGGCTTACACCAAATTATTTAAAGAATTAATTGATGTCTTTGCATGGAAATATGAGGACCTCAAGGGGTTTAATACTACCCTTTCTCAACATACCATTGAATTGGAACTGTGTGTAAGAAAATACACCTTCATGAAATTAAGATAAAAGACTACAA
>MU223625.1:4159-16206 GCA_018584345.1 Thuja plicata
ATGAAACATGTCAAAATCTAGAAACTACATCAAATATATGTCATCATACAACATGATACAAACCAAAGCATATAGAGTATCAGAACACATAAAGAGCATCAGTATATCAGTGAGCATAAACAAATATCAGTGTATCATCAAAAATAAAGAACATCAATATATCAGTGAGCATGAAGAGTCTAAGTGTATTAGTGCATCAAGATGAATCAGATATACAAGTATGAATAGCATCTACAAAAGCATATCTCAGAAGGATCCAGATACACAAAAAAGGGATCTCAGCAGGATCCAGATATACATATATACTCTCAAAAATGTACATGTCATACAAAAATAGTACAAAAATCAACTCTGGCCCGCCCTCTCTCCCTGGTTAGGAGGAGGAGGAGGAGGTGGCATGAAAGGAGATGTTGGAGGTGGCATGGCCCCCTCTGATTGCTGAGATACATGAGAAAAGGAAGGTGCTCTCTGGCCCTCCGGCACTGTTGCATGATACAAGGCATAATAATATGTCGCCCTCTGTCCTTGATGGATTGCTATCTGGGCATGGACATCTCTCTCCGCTCTAAGAATCTCCACCTGTGCATCCCTGTCAGCTCCCAGCTGCTCAAGCTATCTATCCTTGTCCACTAAAAGAGCATCAGTAGTAGTAACCCTAGCCTCCAATGCTATGATCTGGGCTCGGAGCTCCTCCCTCTCTTGCTCACATCTAGATAAAGGGTCCCCATCTCTACTAGGATCCTGCTCCTAAGCTCCCTGTCGCCACTGTCTCTACTGCTCTATAGCAAGAAATGGGTTAGTATCTCACCGTGGTGAAACAAATCTAAATCTCTGTCATCTGCCCTACCCACTACCACTAGCACCACTTGTATCAACTGCCTCTCCACCACCACCCCTGTCATCATCATCGTGCCTATCATCCAGCAGGGGGCACCTGCTGTCTCTGCCACCATCTCTACCACCCTCATGGCCCCCATGTCTCCTAGGAGCTCTGTCTCTATCTCCTCTACCCCTGATAGGTCAGTCATCAGGATCATAATCAAGTGGCTCCTCTATACAAGGAATGATCTCCTCGGGCATAGTAAATCACAAAAAGGGATACTGAAGCATCTCGGCAGCATACCCATCTGACACACCTGCACCCTCAACATCTGGATGAAGGTCCCAGTCTATAGCAACCAAATCTTGGATCTCTTGGGATGCGGTCTTGTAAGTCAACTATGCATCGCAATCAGGTGCCTCATCTCGGGTATGGGCATAAACTATAATGTCCTCTATACGGCCCTGTCGCCGCCTATACTGCCTCAAGACTCTGGTAATAATGAAGTGCTCTATGATGTACCTCATCCAGCCGATCAAATATCTACTCTGGCATAAAAATGGTACCTGTCGGGCATCAAAAGTCCATACCTTGCAATAAAGATATGGTTTCCATATGACCTCTATCATGTCATCAAATAGGCAGCGCCAATACTTGACCTTACCCAGATGGGGCTTCTGTAAGAGGCCTACATACATGTAAACATAGGGTTTCTTAGGTGCCCTCTGCCTATCTACTATAGACTATGTGATAGAGATGTGCTCCCATGCCCAAATCTATAAAATAAGAATGCCCACAGTCATGCTGTGGGTGTGGTGGTTCACAATCTCATGAAGCTCTCTGTACATATGAGTTAATATGCAGCTCCCCTAGGAAAAACACTGACGGTGGGTGATCATCTACTTGACCATGCTCACCCAGCCAAATAAGAATCCATGCTGACCTCTATCCGGCATAAGGATGCCGCTTACCCAGCCTGCCAAGTACATAGCTAATCGATCATAGTGATCGACCATATAATTCCATGATAAGTATCTATGGTCTATGGTATCATCCTGGAAGAATCTACGTGCAGTGTCAATCACTACGCTAACTTTGGACTCAAAAAAGACCTTGTGTCCAACCATCGGTACGCGCATAATCCTCCAGACATCCTCAGGTGTCACTGTAATCTCTCCAGTCAGTAGGTGGAAGGTGTTATGCTAAGAATGCCACCTCTCGGCAAGTGCAGTCAACAAACCATGGTTTACCCCGATCTCGGGTAAACCTATCAAGGACCATAGTCTGCATCAGGCCACAATGGTCTACTCATCATCTGAAAATTGGCCAGACAATGCAAGTACTCATGCAAGATAAGTGTCGTCAAAAGTGACTACCTCAAACTGGGCCTGATTTTGGATGCAACAATCAAACATCAGAATTCTATCTACAAATAGGGGCAGCCTACTGAAACAACTAAATTAATTACCAGTTCATAGGATGCAAACAGATCAACACATTAAAAAATCTAATTCTTCTACCAGATGCGATCCTGGAAAAATAGGATGTGATTGCGTATACAGGATGCGATCCTGGAAAAATAGGATGCGATCCTAAATGTTGGGTACGATCCCAAGCAAATGGGATGCGACCCACTGATGAATTTTCATTAAAAACAAAACATAAACATGCAAAATGGATGTGATCCAGGAAAACCGAATGTGACATAGAAATTTGGGAAAATCGGATACGACTCAGGAAAAACTGGATGCGATGCGTGATTCGCAGGAAGTGATCCGGAATCCCAGATGCGATCCTAACTTCAACTAGCTCTAAAAAGCATAAAAATGCATGAAATTCAAAAATGCAAAATTTACAGGGAAGGTCATCGAGCACTTACCGGCGGTGGGTAATCGGCTGGTCGCTGATGTCGATGGCTCATCTCAAAATGGTGCTTCCTCACAGGGACTACCATTTTCTCT
Organism: Thuja plicata; assembly: GCA_018584345.1. Taxonomy (NCBI): domain Eukaryota; kingdom Viridiplantae; phylum Streptophyta; class Pinopsida; order Cupressales; family Cupressaceae; genus Thuja; species Thuja plicata. The sequence continues at coordinate 6,941 of MU223625.1, forward strand.
GTAGAGCTCTCTGAATTTCTATGGAGGAAAGTGAAAATGAATAGTGAAATGGTAATTTTGGAGGCTTATATGGGTCTTTTGCAACATTTAGGGGTTCCAAAACTCCTCTCAGGCAATTACAATTTCATTTATGTTCTCTTCTTACTCGATCAGGAACCAAATTGAAGGTGCCTACGATCTTTTCAACAGCACAGTGTCATTTGTACGACAGTTTCAAAAATTGTGAATTTGCTTCGTTTCTTCCACACATTGGTGACTATTGCACATTTCATCATACATCTTGGTCTAACATCATTTTATCAGCTTTATCACTCATCCTTTCACGTAATTAACTGGGTAATTATGTGTTTATTTTTAAACACACCTTCTTCTATTTCGCTCTTTCTTCCCCAAACCACTTTCTGCAAGTGATACGTTCATTCACACTGAGGAATTTATTTCTTTTCCTTTGATTTTGTTCCCAAGGGGGCATGATCACACTATCATCAATTAATTTTTTGCTTGAAACAACATCAAAATTACTTTGTTATCAAACAAACAAGGGGCATAACAGTTTTCTTGACTAAAGTCAGAACTGTTGGATAGAAAGCTTTGGTTCTCATAAGCTGATATCTTATGTTTCCTTTTTTTTTAAAGATTTTTATTAAGCTCGTAATGGCTTCATACTAGCTTTTGGATGACAACCAAGTTCAGAAGCAGTATTATCAACTTTTGGATGACAACCAAGTTTAGAATTGGTATCTTTAAAATCTTTTATTGATCTTTGGACCACAACCAAGTTCAAAATCAATGCTATCAGTTTTGTTTGATCAAGTGCAAGACTGATCTCATCAGCATTTCGCTCGACAACTAAGAACAGGATTCTCAAATCTTTCTGAAGTCAAAATTGAAAAACTTTCTTTGAATCAATGCGCTGCTTGCACATCAATTCAAAGAGGGGCAAATGTAACCACCTAAATTTGGTCTGTTCCAATTATGGACCCTATTTTTCCTAAGTGTGATCATACCCTCGATTATGTCCAAACGACCCTGTTACTGCTTGGCATAATTCTTCAAATCAATTTAATGTCCTAGGTGATTTTTATCACTAATTTATATTAACTATTATAGCCATACAATTCAAATCAATTCAAACCAATTAAATCAAATCAAATTCAAAATATGGCTATAGTATTTAATTATAAAGGAGTTAAATAGATCCCTAAATCAATTACCCACTTGCAAAATAACCCATTCCCCTAGCCTATTTAATTTAATAAAAATGGCTATAGTCCCCTAATTATTAAAAAGTAATTTCATTGTTTAAATAATTAATTCCTATATTGTTAAATGAATTAAATAAGTTTAATCCATTTATTCATATTCCCCTAAACCCCAACCTAACCTATCTCAACCACTTCTACCCTGGGTTCTAACCCATCCCAACCTATTCCCCCCTTGCTAATATAATTCTAATCCTTATTCTACTCTAACTCACCTCTTAATGTTGTCACATTCCATTAAGGAATGTTTAACAACTCAACCCACTTAAAGAAGTCTACTTTCTCAAGCTTGACTTTCTTAAGGTCCACCTTCTCAAGCCATCCTCTTACACCCTCCCTTGCTTCTTTAAGGCTTTCATTAATGCTCTATTAATAAAGATGCCTTAAGCCTATGTCTCTCCCATGCGTTTTAATGCCCAAGGCATTAATGCTTCTTACACCTCCATTAATAACGCCTTCACCTCATTAATTCACCTTGTCCCCCCTTTCTCTCTCCCATTCTTCTATAAATAGAAGCCATTTTTGAGAGTAAATAAGCCTTCACCTTAGATTTTAAATGCATTTTTATGCTACTAGATTAATCCTAGAATCACATTTCACTTATTATTCCATGCTTTTGTATTGTTTTCATTTCAACTTTTAGACCTAGAATGCTTTTTTACCATCTTTTAGCTTGCTTTCAAACTAAAATCCTTCATATTAGGTCGTATATTTCACTGATTGTAGCATAAACTAAGGGATTTTATGTTACTAATCAAACTCTTCCTAGTTAGAAGGCAATAAGTCAGTTTTAGTGGGTTTTACATGCTTTTCTAACCCTTTTGGACTAATGCAATGACTTATTGAGTGTTTGTGTCTTTCTCAATAGGTTCCCAAATACACATGCATAGAGATGAATCTTGGACTAAAGGCATGGAAGAAGAACTAGAATAGATAAAGAAAAAAAACACTTGGGAATTGGTTCCAAGACCTAAGAACAAAAATGTGATTGGCACTAAATGGGTTTTTAGAAACAAGATAGATGAGGAAGGTAGAGTGGTAAAAACAAGGCTAGATTAGTATGTAAAGGCTACTCACAACAAGAAGGCATAGACTATGAAGAAACATTTGCAACTATTGCTAGATTGGAAGTTGTGAGATTATTCCTTTCTTATGCTACACATAAAGACTTTAAAGTGTCTCAGATGGATGTGAAGTCAACATTCTTGAATGGTGATCTAGAAGAAGAAGTGTACATTGAGCAACCTGATGGTTTTCCTTTGACAGATGATGAAAACATGGTTTGCAGACTGAAGAAGGCACTATATGGACTGAAACAAGCAACAAGGACATGGTATGCAAGACTGGATAAACATCTACTTCGTCTTTATTTTAGAAAAGGTAATACAGACAGTAATTTGTATTTAAGAACTGATGAAGATGGAATCTTAATTATATAATTTTTTGTTGATGATATCATTTTTGGAGGCAATGATAAAATGAGTAAGAAGTTTGCTAAAGAAATGGAGAATGAGTTTGAAATGTCAATGATTGGTGAGATGAAATTTTTTCTTGGTTTGCAAATTAATCAGAGTAAGAATGGCATTTTTATATCTCAAACCAAGTATCTTAAGGAAATGTTGAAGAAATTTGGGATGGAAGATTGTAAACCTGTTGGAACACCCATGGTAATAGGAAACAAACTGACTAAAAGTGATGAGACTCAAAGTGTGGTTCAAACTAAGTACATATCAATGATTGGAGGTCTACAATATCTAACACACACTAGGACAAATATTACCAATGCAGTTGGAATTGTGGCTAGATATCAAGTAGATCCTAAAGAGACACATTTTTCTACTGCAAAAAGAATTTTCTGATATTTAAAAGGGACAATAGAATATGGATTATAGTATGAAAAATCTGATGATTTTACATTACAGGCTTTTACTGATGCTGATTGGGCAGGTAATGTGGATGATAGGAAGAGTCTAAGTGGTGGTGCATTTTTCCTTAGGAAAACGCTGGTTTCTTGGTTCAACAAGAAGCAAAACTGTATTGCTCAATCTACTGCTAAGTCAGAGTATGTTGTCGCTGCAATAAACTATACACAAGTCATTTGGATGAAGCAAATGCTAAAGGACATTGGAATAATTTTCAAAGAACCAGTGATTATTCATTGTGATAACACTAGCATAGTTTATATGTCAAAGAATCTTGTAATGCATTCAAAGACTAAACATATTTCTATCAAGTATCATTTCTTGAGGGAGAAGGTAGTAGATAAAGAGATTAAACTGAAGTATATTAGCACCAAGGAACATATAGTAGTTATATTTACTAAACCTTTGCCAAAAGATGCTTTTGAATATCTCAGAGGCATGCTTGGAGTGATGGCCCCTACCAGTGAAGACTAAAATGATGCAAATATGCATTAATGTCTAGTGGATCTCAGAGCTATATCATTCTCTAGACTTGATGTATGGATCTACTCCTTAAAGGGAGTGATCATAGGAGAATAATATGGAGTACATTTGGGTAATCTTGCACCTGGTTGATTAGAAATGAATATTTTTAAAAAAATAAGACTACATGACACTACAGATGAGTTATGGCACCCTTTTCCATTGTTGTCAAAGGGAGAAGGAATCTATGTGAAAATCCCTACTGTTTTGGGGAGATTTGTGTTGAGAATATTGAGAAGATTGTATTGAGAGAGAGTACTTTTGGGTTGATGCATATGCTTTTTCCCATATGTTTCCATCAATGCCAAAGGGGGAGATTGGTGGATGATATCAGTTTGGTTACTGATAATGTTGTTGATATTCATGTTTTGTCACTGATGTCAATATATATTTCCATGGAGAAGACAAAATGGCTACTTAACTTGAAGGCATGTACAGACACTATTTGATTACAATTGAAGTTGGAATTATGAAGAAGGATGTGTACTAAAATTATTCCTAAGGTCGCTTGGATCTATGTTTCATACTATGGATGTTATAGTTAATTAGGTGAAGACTAGTTTTATGGACTATAACTGTGATTTTGTACAGAGAAGGTCTCTGTGTTTTGGGTATATCTTTCTAGCGAAGATATTTCATAATATTCAAGATTACTGGTATAAAGCCAACATATGGTAGAGTAATGGGTTGAGTTTGATTGTTGTTTGGATACTGATGACGTCAGTTGTGGCATGTATTCTGGAGAAGACCTATTTCCTGTCCGACTTCAGACATGTAGCGTATGAAATTAATTGTGAGCATGAATTACGGATCTAGAATTATATGTGATAAATAGTAAATGATGTTTACTTGTTATAAATACCATGTGTTTCTTAGAAAAGAGTTATGTAATTATTTGTATGATGAAAATCCTTAATTGGCCGACCTAGTTAATTATATATTAGGAAAGCTTAATTGCCTGACCTAATGAATTATTGTAAAAGGGTATATATGAATGATATTTTTTGTGGAGGTGTGAAAGAGGAAAAAGGATAGAGATGTGTGCAAGCTGCAAAGCTTGTTGACTGCTGGATACAGAGTAGAGTTGATACTTCATTGGAACTGACCAAGCAAAGACAGTTGCTATTAGATAGTTCACTAGAATGTGTATTTTCTTTATACACTTGATTCAGATTGTAAATCCTTGAGGGTGGCTTTAACCTTATTTGGGAAGTGTGCCTTGGAAGTGAGCCTACTATTTTCTATGACTGCTAATAGGGTCAGTCTCCTAAGAGGGACTCTGTACTGTAATGTTGTAACAATCTCCTAACAGGGCTAATATATTTTAACAGGGATACTATTCTCTTAGTACATTATTTGTGGGTTTTAATTCCCACTGAGGTTTTACCTTTAATAGGGTTTCCTCGACAACAAATATTGTGTTATGGTGTTGGAATTTACATTTGAAGATTTGGTTTATAAAGTTTAAAGTTTAATAATCTAGATTACAACTAATTCACCCCCCCCTCTCAGTTGTCTTGTGGACTATTATTCCTAATAGATACACCATATGGTAAAAGGTCAAAATGTGGAAAATTGTGATGAATTTCTTGTATTAAGGTAACTTATTATGTATTTAAGTCATTTTGAGTCCATTGGATCAAAGATGTAAGTCCATTTGTAAAAGATATCCTATTTGTCCATCTAGGACCTAGATTAGTTAAATGGTCAAGATTATATAAAAGCATTGATGAAGGGGTACCAAGGTTGTAAAGGGTCATTTATTTTCCATTGTGATGTGTTAACAATTTCCATAAGAATTTTTTATGAGTTTGATTACAAGATCAAAAAGTTGTCAAAGATGTCAAGTGCAACATTTTGTAAAAGTTGCAAAAAAAATGTAACAAGTAGGTGTTCGGTCCTAAAAGGTAGTAGGGTAGTTATGATAAAGAAAACAATATAAATACCTTGATATGGTCAAATAAAAAAGGATAGGATATTTTTGGGAGAGTTCATGATGTTAAACCTCATACACTTCTGACTGTGACGAGGTTACTATAGTAAGGTGATAGTCATAGAAGTTTAGAGCATGAAGATGATAAAAGATATTCACTGTGATGATTGTAACAGAACAAGGAAATGACAAACCTGTCATAAATAAAATGTATAGTATTAGGTTGGAGTCTTCAAGGCAATAAAATTAAGTTGTTAAATTAAACATTCTTAATTTTTTCCAGGAACAATCATTGTTTGTTCTGTTATTGAGTATTTTTATTCATACAAATGGATTGACTAATCATTTGGACTTATTTGGGAGATAATTATGATGAAATAAATTTGTTATGAATCAAGTTTGAGAACTTTCCATGTCTTATTGAGAGACATCTAACAAATTTTGGTAAAACTATCTTCAAACCTACATTTATAGAGGTAGCAACAAGGGTTTGCTAATATCTCAAGATTTAATTGTTGGAAAAATTCAAAACCTACTTTATTTTAAAGTATATTCAAGGCGATTTAGAATGGAATTGACTTGATATCAAATTAATTTTTTTGGTAGAAGATATTTGATGCCCTAAGAGGCTTTTCCAATGATTTTTCTGTGAGTTGACAGTGTAGTAAAGTATCTTTAATTATTATTGATGTTGAGAGGTTTTTGATTGATATCAATGGATGGAGTAATACCTAAACAAATAAAATACACCCAAAAAAGGTTCCAGTTAAAGGATCTTATAATTTTGGTGGAAAGAATTTGTGAAAACACAGTTGGATCTATCATGTCAATAATAGTCATAGTCAAGACATAATTTTTTTGTTTAAAATTACTCTTGATTAAACGACGATCAATACAGTAGAAATGAGTTTTTTAATGATTAAATATACTTACACTAGAAAGGTATGAATTCCACAAATTTTTGGTTGAAAGATTGGATAGTGCTTGAAGGAGAGTGATCATACTTAATTACTATGACTATGAATACAATGACATTGTTGTAAATAGGAAGTGTTATGATCCTTGAGGAGCTGATTGTTTTCATGATTTTTTTGAGTGAATGGAACATGAACAATGCATGGTGGTCAGAGTATGATTGTTGAACCAAGTTATTGTAGCTAAAAGTGTATGTGCAGGTATGGAAAAAAAGACAGAGCTTTGAAGGAATTATGATAGATTCTCATAATGTGAAAGGTAATGTTCTTGGTATGGATAATGGTGTCCTTGACTTAATTGTTCATTGAAGGCATTAAGTTAGAATTTTGAATGGTGATCTTATAAAATTTTTAACAAAGATATTGATTTAATATTAGATGGATATAAAGGCCTAATGTTGAATGAGAGACACCTCTAATGTTGAAGAATGACCTATCATATATGTTACTAGTTCATTGAGCTCATGCTTTAGAGATGTTGTTTTGTCTAAACTGAGTTGTTCATATGATGAATGGATAGATGGATCAGTTGGATCCTATGATTTTATTGGTATTCCAAGTTTCTCTACATTAGTAACTGTAACTGGGCTACTAGGCGTAATAAACCTTGGAGACACTTTGGTATGGGGTGGTCACTGACATTCTTTGCATATTTTTGTGTGGAATGGGGTTGTAACTATGGTTTACTTGGACAATAGGAGCTAACATAATAGACAATTTGGTCCTAGGACAAACGGTTTGAAAGATGCACCATTGAAAAACTTTCAATTGAGAAATAATATTAAATTTTTTTAAACCAACTGAGATTGGGTAGCCAAATGGAAACCAAGAGGTATACCCCAAAATAGAGCTACATGCTTGTAGGCCTTCCCAATATGGTCCTTATGCACTTCATATTTCTTTGATACCCCTCACAAGGTCCAATATATCATTCTCCAAACATTGCTGCCTGATTTGGCTTAGTGCACCTTGGGAACACTTAGGTCCGACATGCGCCAGAATTTTCTTAATGGTACATGGGAAAAAAAGGTCTCCACTAGAATTTACCCTTTGAATTGGAGTCAATGGAGCTGATGGTTTGGTACCATGATGAATGGTTTGAAATATGCACCAATGATATACTTTCAACTGAGAAACAATGTAACTTTTTGCACCAACCAAGATTGGGTCGCCAAATAGAAACCTAGTGGAATATCCAAAAACTGAGCTATATGTTTTTAGGCATTCCTAAGATGGTCCTTGTGTACTTTATGGTTCTATGATACTCCACATGAGGTACGAGATATCACTCTCCAAAATTTTTTGCCCGATTTGGCTTAGTGCACCTTGGAAACACTTAGGTGCGACATGCGTTGGAAAGTTCTTGATGCTACATGGGAAAAAAGGTTTCTACTAGCATTCACCTATCCAAGTGAAGCTGATGGATCCATTGGTTTGGAACCACAAAGAATAATTCAAAAGATGCATCATTGAGCAACTTTCAACTGAGAAACAATGTAACTTTTTGCACAAACTAAGATTGGGTCGCCAAATGGAAACCAAGTGGACTATCCGAAAACTGAGCTACATGCTTGTAGGACTTCTTAATATAGTCCTTATTCCTTTCAAAATTATCTGATACCCCTCATGAGGTCCAAGATACCACTCTCCAAAAATTGTTGCCTGATTTGACTTAGTACACCTTGGGATCACTTTTAGGTCCGACATGCGCCAGAACATTCTTGATGTTATGCAGGTGAGAAAAGGTCTCCACTAGAATTTCCTAGCCAAACATAGCTAATAGAGCTGACGGTTTGGTCCCATGACAAATGGTTTGAAAGATGCACCATTGAGCAAGAATGTAACTTTTTTCACGAACTGAGATTGGGTCGCCAAATGGAAACCAAGTAGAATATCCCAAAATTGAGCTTCGTGCTTGTAGTCCTTCCCAAGATGGTCCTTTTTCACTTCATTTCTTTTTGATACCCCTTACGAGGTCTAAGATATCGCCCTCCAAAAATCTCTGCCCAATTTTCTTTAGTGCACCTTGGGAACACTTACGTCCAACATGCGTATGAATGTTCTTGATGCTAGGTGGGTGAAAGGAGGTCTACACTATTGTTTTCTTTCCCAACTAGAGCTGATGGAGCTGATGGTTTGGTCCCACAACAAACAGTTTGAAACACACTATTGAGACCAAATGGTGCATCTTTCAACTGAGCAACAATACAACTTTTTGGCACCTTTATGTCAATGATACTTATAACTTTGCAAACATGACCAATGTAACTTAGATGAACTAAATACATTATTTTTATGCTAGGTCAACCTTAATTGACCACTTTTACCACTTTGACCACTTTGAACCACCCTTGACTAATAGGGCTTAATAGGTCAAATGGTTACATAATGGGATAAACATAAATCTAATAAAATCTATATTACAATAGAAAGCTATTAAAATTGATTTGTAATGCATGAACATTTTATGTTTGGCCATATCACAATTTTTTTTTAACCAAGTCAAATATTTGAATTCTTGCATGTATTTCATCATTATACAAGCTTGAGTGTACACACAACCTTGCATACAAATACATTGTATATCATATAAATATATTAATGTTATCAAGTGTCCAAGATACACAATTACCAAAAATCTTAGATACACAAC
>MU223625.1:20520-35848 GCA_018584345.1 Thuja plicata
TGTAGAATGAAATGTCTAAGAAGAAGTAGAATGCAAAATTCTTTAAAGTTTTCAGAGATATATTAACCCCCATTATCTGATCATAGAGTCTTTATCTTCTTCCCAGTTTGATTTTCAACTAAGGCTTGAAATTCTTTGAATTTCAATAATAATTCATTTTATTTTTATTTTTTTTATATTTTCTTGACCATGGGAGAATCCATCTCGATATGGTCTACTCTCTTTGAATCAATACAACTGAGATTATCAAAATTGACTGAACCATATCCTCTATGTGCTCCCTCTTAATCTCAAGTTCATGTATCAACCTCTTGACCTCTTTTGAAATGTCAGACTCCCTCTGAACAACATCAAGTTATTTCTACCTTGAATGTAATTTCATGTGCTTCTATCCTGAAGATCTTTTATGAATTTCAAATATTTATTTTGGTAAGGTGAGCCCAAATAGAAAATATCATGCATGATTCAACTCTCATCATAATTCTCCTTCAATGAATCCATACTCTTGGATGCTTCTTTGATATCATAAGAAGGACTACAATCTTTCCTTGTATCCTTCAATACTTGACTCGCGATAGACTTTATGAATATTTTGATATAGACACATGTAATAGCACTCTCTATATTGTATGTTCAGTGTCGATGATATGATTGCACAATTATATGATGTTTCCTTAGTATCAAAGTGATTTGAGTTTTAGGAATGGAGATTTATATCGATGAATAGTAGATATGTCACATAATCACTTTATGTTTCATTGTGTATCTCCTCCTAAGACAACTTCCTCTAACTTGTGCCACCAGATGCTCTTCTCTTCTACATATTGGAGTTAAATATTCAATCACACCAACATTGAAATATTCCCTCCATCTTCTATGTGGTTATGAATGGTTTCAGCTTCCTAAGCAATGACAACCGCAGCTAGTCTCTTTACAACTGCCACTTAATTAACTTGATTCATCGTTAAGCAATGTACATCACATGAAAAACCATTTTTTTGTGTCTCAAAATGCCGTGTCTAGATTTATCAATGATGCCTCTAATATTTTGACTCGATCAATGTGATGAATGATGCCTTCAATATATACTTGTACCTTACTTTTCTTGATACCTCACAATCCATGATAGCAATAACATGTACTGCGGTAAACATATTTATTTTGTCCATGTCTTATAATGATATAGAGAAGTAGCCAGGTACTAAAGAATAGATACAAAGACATATCACAAGTATCAGGTGGTTATTGTGAACTTGTCTTTAATAAATTCTCAACCCTTAGTGATAATAAATCCCTGTGCAAATTCTTCATTCCTACGTTGTTTCCATTCATTCATCTGTAACATAAGTATACATGCCGATACAAGATCACGACATAACCATCAGTCAAACCAACAAAATGTGTGGGTGCCAACAATAAGCAATGACCAAGATGTATGGAAAGTTGATCCACTGAAATTGGCCACAATGAAATCCTATGATGCAAATGTATTAACATTGCTGTCATGTATATGATTCTGTCTGAGTGGCTCCTGCTAATGTTCATATATATTGGATTTGCACCTCCTGAATTATTCACCCAGCAAACTAGACTCTCTCTGAATCAAGGGTCTCAGGATGGTCCTTTTGTAATTGGACCAAATTGTCTCTGGATGCATATATTATTTGCGATCCTAGCAAGTTTCCTTTTGACACATTTGAGAGTAATATTGACACGTGCTAGTTCACAACAACCTCAGGGTGTCACAACGGTTTTATTTACCCGACTGTTAAACTCTAGGCAATACATGAATGTTATACTCATGTCCTCTATAATGGTCTTGGTATTCTATTTTGTTGAGTAGCCTCTGCTCTATAATTCTTGGTTGTTGTTTATGTAAATTCTTCCCAAACGTTGACTGTTTCTTACTTCCACCACCCGATATTATATTCGTTGATTCTAACAACTGAGCTTTCTCTACGCAATATATTAATCATGCTTAAGAATTTTCCTTGTGTCTGTAATCATCATATTAGACAAACTACCCTAGATGTAGCTGTGACTATATGATATACCTTTATCATTTTTATATTTCTTACATTTGTGCCCAAATCTTCCTTCAAGCGGTTAAGCTCTAAAGAAGGAACCTAGCTCTGATACCATGTTAAGGAATTATGATCTGAAGATAAAAATTGAATTGTTGTAGTAGAATACAATTGCCTTTTTGATTGATTAATTCTACAAAACCAATGACTATATATATTGAATCCAAAAGATGTAAGTATGAAAAGACATGACTCATCATATTGATGAGTCATGACTGTTCATACTAACATATTGTATAGTATGTAATTATCGTATTTATGCATGTATTAAACCGCATATTAAAACTGCATAACCAAGCGCATATAATGAAAGACTATTTTATTAATATTGGTAGTCACAATATAATCATGACTGTTATATACTAACAGTCACGATAGTATCCTGACTGTTAATATATAACAATCACTATACTAATGCGTGCTGATAATGTAATCGACTATTAAGTCGATAGATTCAATAATATGTCATTACATTATTTAATTTATATTATATTACATATATATATATATATATAAACCATATATATATATTACGATTGTCTCGTCGTTTATTAAACACGAACGAACAATACTTTAACACATTACACGTACATTCAATACATTAATTGCAGTTTTCTTTTTCATTTGTTTGAGCTAATAAACTTGGTTTTGTATGTGGATTGTAAGTGTAGTTGGATACATGTATATGATAGATATAGAAGATTGAGGTGTGAATTTAATTAGCTCATCAAAAATGATGGTAAACTTCAATATGCACTATCACATCATGTTCATTGGTTTGTTTAGTTACTCATACATTCATAATATTTTTTCAACCTATAAACTTCTTATTTTCTCTATTAACTTTTATTGTGCCTTCAGAATGCAGGGGTTGGAATGAAGACGTCATCGAGTACCATTTGTTAAACTTATACACTTTAAAAGCAAAAATGACACACTTGGTATATAGGATTTTTCATATATAGTTGTGTATCTAAGATTTTTGGTAATTGTGTATCTTGGACACTTGATAACATTAATATATTTATATGATATACAATGTATTTGTATGCAAGGTTGTGTGTACACTCAAGCTTGTATAATGATGAAATACATGCAAGAATTCAAATATTTGACTTGGTTAAAAAAAAATTGTGATATGGCCAAACATAAAATGTTCATGCATTACAAATCAATTTTAATAGCTTTCTATTGTAATATAGATTTTATTAGATTTATGTTTATCCCATTATGTAACCATTTGACCTATTAAGCCCTATTAGTCAAGGGTGGTTCAAAGTGGTCAAAGTGGTAAAAGTGGTCAATTAAGGTTGACCTAGCATAAAAATAATGTATTTAGTTCATCTAAGTTACATTGGTCATGTTTGCAAAGTTATAAGTATCATTGACATAAAGGTGCCAAAAAGTTGTATTGTTGCTCAGTTGAAAGATGCACCATTTGGTCTCAATAGTGTGTTTCAAACTGTTTGTTGTGGGACCAAACCATCAGCTCCATCAGCTCTAGTTGGGAAAGAAAACAATAGTGTAGACCTCCTTTCACCCACCTAGCATCAAGAACATTCATACGCATGTTGGACGTAAGTGTTCCCAAGGTGCACTAAAGAAAATTGGGCAGAGATTTTTGGAGGGCGATATCTTAGACCTCGTAAGGGGTATCAAAAAGAAATGAAGTGAAAAAGGACCATCTTGGGAAGGACTACAAGCACGAAGCTCAATTTTGGGATATTCTACTTGGTTTCCATTTGGCGACCCAATCTCAGTTCGTGAAAAAAGTTACATTCTTGCTCAATGGTGCATCTTTCAAACCATTTGTCATGGGACCAAACCGTCAGCTCTATTAGCTATGTTTGGCTAGGAAATTCTAGTGGAGACCTTTTCTCACCTGCATAACATCAAGAATGTTCTGGCGCATGTCGGACCTAAAAGTGATCCCAAGGTGTACTAAGTCAAATCAGGCAACAATTTTTGGAGAGTGGTATCTTGGACCTCATGAGGGGTATCAGATAATTTTGAAAGGAATAAGGACTATATTAAGAAGTCCTACAAGCATGTAGCTCAGTTTTCGGATAGTCCACTTGGTTTCCATTTGGCGACCCAATCTTAGTTTGTGCAAAAAGTTACATTGTTTCTCAGTTGAAAGTTGCTCAATGATGCATCTTTTGAATTATTCTTTGTGGTTCCAAACCAATGGATCCATCAGCTTCACTTGGATAGGTGAATGCTAGTAGAAACCTTTTTTCCCATGTAGCATCAAGAACTTTCCAACGCATGTCGCACCTAAGTGTTTCCAAGGTGCACTAAGCCAAATCGGGCAAAAAATTTTGGAGAGTGATATCTCGTACCTCATGTGGAGTATCATAGAACCATAAAGTACACAAGGACCATCTTAGGAATGCCTAAAAACATATAGCTCAGTTTTTGGATATTCCACTAGGTTTCTATTTGGCGACCCAATCTTGGTTGGTGCAAAAAGTTACATTGTTTCTCAGTTGAAAGTATATCATTGGTGCATATTTCAAACCATTCATCATGGTACCAAACCATCAGCTCCATTGACTCCAATTCAAAGGGTAAATTCTAGTGGAGACCTTTTTTTCCCATGTACCATTAAGAAAATTCTGGCGCATGTCGGACCTAAGTGTTCCCAAGGTGCACTAAGCCAAATCAGGCAGCAATGTTTGGAGAATGATATATTGGACCTTGTGAGGGGTATCAAAGAAATATGAAGTGCATAAGGACCATATTGGGAAGGCCTACAAGCATGTAGCTCTATTTTGGGGTATACCTCTTGGTTTCCATTTGGCTACCCAATCTCAGTTGGTTTAAAAAAATTTAATATTATTTCTCAATTGAAAGTTTTTCAATGGTGCATCTTTCAAACCGTTTGTCCTAGGACCAAATTGTCTATTATGTTAGCTCCTATTGTCCAAGTAAACCATAGTTACAACCCCATTCCACACAAAAATATGCAAAGAATGTCAGTGACCACCCCATACCAAAGTGTCTCCAAGGTTTATTACGCCTAGTAGCCCAGTTACAGTTACTAATGTAGAGAAACTTGGAATACCAATAAAATCATAGGATCCAACTGATCCATCTATCCATTCATCATATGAACAACTCAGTTTAGACAAAACAACATCTCTAAAGCATGAGCTCAATGAACTAGTAACATATATGATAGGTCATTCTTCAACATTAGAGGTGTCTCTCATTCAACATTAGGCCTTTATATCCATCTAATATTAAATCAATATCTTTGTTAAAAATTTTATAAGATCACCATTCAAAATTCTAACTTAATGCCTTCAATGAACAATTAAGTCAAGGACACCATTATCCATACCAAGAACATTACCTTTCACATTATGAGAATCTATCATAATTCCTTCAAAGCTCTGTCTTTTTTTCCATACCTGCACATACACTTTTAGCTACAATAACTTGGTTCAACAATCATACTCTGACCACCATGCATTGTTCATGTTCCATTCACTCAAAAAAATCATGAAAACAATCAGCTCCTCAAGGATCATAACACTTCCTATTTACAACAATGTCATTGTATTCATAGTCATAGTAATTAAGTATGATCACTCTCCTTCAAGCACTATCCAATCTTTCAACCAAAAATTTGTGGAATTCATACCTTTCTAGTGTAAGTATATTTAATCATTAAAAAACTCATTTCTACTGTATTGATCGTCGTTTAATCAAGAGTAATTTTAAACAAAAAAATTATGTCTTGACTATGACTATTATTGACATGATAGATCCAACTGTGTTTTCACAAATTCTTTCCACCAAAATTATAAGATCCTTTAACTGGAACCTTTTTTGGGTGTATTTTATTTGTTTAGGTATTACTCCATCCATTGATATCAATCAAAAACCTCTCAACATCAATAATAATTAAAGATACTTTACTACACTGTCAACTCACAGAAAAATCATTGGAAAAGCCTCTTAGGGCATCAAATATCTTCTACCAAAAAAATTAATTTGATATCAAGTCAATTCCATTCTAAATCGCCTTGAATATACTTTAAAATAAAGTAGGTTTTGAATTTTTCCAACAATTAAATCTTGAGATATTAGCAAACCCTTGTTGCTACCTCTATAAATGTAGGTTTGAAGATAGTTTTACCAAAATTTGTTAGATGTCTCTCAATAAGACATGGAAAGTTCTCAAACTTGATTCATAACAAATTTATTTCATCATAATTATCTCCCAAATAAGTCCAAATGATTAGTCAATCCATTTGTATGAATAAAAATACTCAATAACAGAACAAACAATGATTGTTCCTGGAAAAAATTAAGAATGTTTAATTTAACAACTTAATTTTATTGCCTTGAAGACTCCAACCTAATACTATACATTTTATTTATGACAGGTTTGTCATTTCCTTGTTCTGTTACAATCATCACAGTGAATATCTTTTATCATCTTCATGCTCTAAACTTCTATGACTATCACCTTACTATAGTAACCTCGTCACAGTCAGAAGTGTATGAGGTTTAACATCATGAACTCTCCCAAAAATATCCTATCCTTTTTTATTTGACCATATCAAGGTATTTATATTGTTTTCTTTATCATAACTACCCTACTACCTTTTAGGACCGAACACCTACTTGTTACATTTTTTTTGCAACTTTTACAAAATGTTGCACTTGACATCTTTGACAACTTTTTGATCTTGTAATCAAACTCATAAAAAATTCTTATGGAAATTGTTAACACATCACAATGGAAAATAAATGACCCTTTACAACCTTGGTACCCCTTCATCAATGCTTTTATATAATCTTGACCATTTAACTAATCTAGGTCCTAGATGGACAAATAGGATATCTTTTACAAATGGACTTACATCTTTGATCCAATGGACTCAAAATGACTTAAATACATAATAAGTTACCTTAATACAAGAAATTCATCACAATTTTCCACATTTTGACCTTTTACCATATGGTGTATCTATTAGGAATAATAGTCCACAAGACAACTGAGAGGGGGGGGTGAATTAGTTGTAATCTAGATTATTAAACTTTAAACTTTATAAACCAAATCTTCAAATGTAAATTCCAACACCATAACACAATATTTGTTGTCGAGGAAACCCTATTAAAGGTAAAACCTCAGTGGGAATTAAAACCCACAAATAATGTACTAAGAGAATAGTATCCCTGTTAAAATATATTAGCCCTGTTAGGAGATTGTTACAACATTACAGTACAGAGTCCCTCTTAGGAGACTGACCCTATTAGCAGTCATAGAAAATAGTAGGCTCACTTCCAAGGCACACTTCCCAAATAAGGTTAAAGCCACCCTCAAGGATTTACAATCTGAATCAAGTGTATAAAGAAAATACACATTCTAGTGAACTATCTAATAGCAACTGTCTTTGCTTGGTCAGTTCCAATGAAGTATCAACTCTACTCTGTATCCAGCAGTCAACAAGCTTTGCAGCTTGCACACATCTCTATCCTTTTTCCTCTTTCACACCTCCACAAAAAATATCATTCATATATACCCTTTTACAATAATTCATTAGGTCAGGCAATTAAGCTTTCCTAATATATAATTAACTAGGTCGGCCAATTAAGGATTTTCATCATACAAATAATTACATAACTCTTTTCTAAGAAACACATGGTATTTATAACAAGTAAACATCATTTACTATTTATCACATATAATTCTAGATCCGTAATTCATGCTCACAATTAATTTCATACGCTACATGTCTGAAGTCGGACAGGAAATAGGTCTTCTCCAGAATACATGCCACAACTGACGTCATCAGTATCCAAACAACAATCAAACTCAACCCATTACTCTACCATATGTTGGCTTTATACCAGTAATCTTGAATATTATGAAATATCTTCGCTAGAAAGATATACCCAAAACACAGAGACCTTCTCTGTACAAAATCACAGTTATAGTCCATAAAACTAGTCTTCACCTAATTAACTATAACATCCATAGTATGAAACATAGATCCAAGCGACCTTAGGAATAATTTTAGTACACATCCTTCTTCATAATTCCAACTTCAATTGTAATCAAATAGTGTCTGTACATGCCTTCAAGTTAAGTAGCCATTTTGTCTTCTCCATGGAAATATATATTGACATCAGTGACAAAACATGAATATCAACAACATTATCAGTAACCAAACTGATATCATCCACCAATCTCCCCCTTTGGCATTGATGGAAACATATGGGAAAAAGCATATGCATCAACCCAAAAGTACTCTCTCTCAATACAATCTTCTCAATATTCTCAACACAAATCTCCCCAAAACAGTAGGGATTTTCACATAGATTCCTTCTCCCTTTGACAACAATGGAAAAGGGTGCCATAACTCATCTGTAGTGTCATGTAGTCTTATTTTTTTAAAAATATTCATTTCTAATCAACCAGGTGCAAGATTACCCAAATGTACTCCATATTATTCTCCTATGATCACTCCCTTTAAGGAGTAGATCCATACATCAAGTCTAGAGAATGATATAGCTCTGAGATCCACTAGACATTAATGCATATTTGCATCATTTTAGTCTTCACTGGTAGGGGCCATCACTCCAAGCATGCCTCTGAGATATTCAAAAGCATCTTTTGGCAAAGGTTTAGTAAATATAACTACTATATGTTCCTTGGTGCTAATATACTTCAGTTTAATCTCTTTATCTACTACCTTCTCCCTCAAGAAATGATACTTGATAGAAATATGTTTAGTCTTTGAATGCATTACAAGATTCTTTGACATATAAACTATGCTAGTGTTATCACAATGAATAATCACTGGTTCTTTGAAAATTATTCCAATGTCCTTTAGCATTTGCTTCATCCAAATGACTTGTGTATAGTTTATTGCAGCGACAACATACTCTGACTTAGCAGTAGATTGAGCAATACAGTTTTGCTTCTTGTTGAACCAAGAAACCAGCGTTTTCCTAAGGAAAAATGCACCACCACTTAGACTCTTCCTATCATCCACATTACCTGCCCAATCAGCATCAGTAAAAGCCTGTAATGTAAAATCATCAGATTTTTCATACTATAATCCATATTCTATTGTCCCTTTTAAATATCAGAAAATTCTTTTTGCAGTAGAAAAATGTGTCTCTTTAGGATCTACTTGATATCTAGCCACAATTCCAACTGCATTGGTAATATTTGTCCTAGTGTGTGTTAGATATTGTAGACCTCCAATCATTGATATGTACTTAGTTTGAACCACACTTTGAGTCTCATCACTTTTAGTCAGTTTGTTTCCTATTACCATGGGTGTTCCAACAGGTTTACAATCTTCCATCCCAAATTTCTTCAACATTTCCTTAAGATACTTGGTTTGAGATATAAAAATGCCATTCTTACTCTGATTAATTTGCAAACCAAGAAAAAATTTCATCTCACCAATCATTGACATTTCAAACTCATTCTCCATTTCTTTAGCAAACTTCTTACTCATTTTATCATTGCCTCCAAAAATGATATCATCAACAAAAAATTATATAATTAAGATTCCATCTTCATCAATTCTTAAATATAAATTACTGTCTGTATTACCTTTTCTAAAACCAAGACAAAGTAGATGTTTATCCAGTCTTGCATACCATGTCCTTGTTGCTTGTTTCAGTCCATATAGTGCCATCTTCAGTCTGCAAACCATGTTTTCATCATCTATCAAAGGAAAACCATCATGTTGCTCAATGTACACTTCTTCTTCTAGATCACCATTCAAGAATGTTGACTTCACATCCATCTGAGACACTTTAAAGTCTTTATGTGTAGCATAAGCAAGGAATAATCTCACAGCTTCCAATCTAGAAATAGGTGCAAATGTTTCTTCATAGTCTATGCCTTCTTGTTGTGAGTAGCCTTTACATACTAATCTAGCCTTGTTTTTACCACTCTGCCTTCCTCATCCATCTTTTTTCTAAAAACCCATTTAGTGCCAATCACATTTTTGTTCTTAGGTCTTGGAACCAATTCCGAAGTGTTGTTTTTCTTTATCTATTCTAGTTCTTCTTCCATGCCTTTAGTCCAAGATTCATCTCTATGCATGTGTATTTGGGAACCTGTTGAGAAAGACACCAACACTCAATAAGTCATTGCATTATTCCAAAAGGGTTAGAAAAGCATGTAAAACCCACTAAAACTGACTTATTGCCTTCTAACTAGGAAGAGTTTGATTAGTAACATAAAATCCCTTAGTTTATGCTACAATCAGTGACATATACGACCTAATATGAAGGATTTTAGTTTGAAAGCAAGTTAAAAGATGGTAAAAAAGCATTCTAGGTCTAAAAGTTGAAATGAAAACAATACAAAAGCATGGAATAATAAGTGAAATGTGATTCTAGGACTAATCTAGTAGCATAAAAATGCATTTAAAATCTAAGGTGAAGGCTTATTTACTCTCAAAAATGGCTTCTATTTATAGAAGAATGGGAAAGAGAAAGGGGGGACAAGGTGAATTAATGAGGTGAAGGCCTCATTAATGGAGGTGCAAGAAGCATTAATGCCTTGGGCATTAAAAGGCATGGGAGAGACATAGGCTTAAGGAATCTTTATTAATAAAGCATTAATGAAAGCCTTAAAGAAGCAAGGGAGGGTGTAAGAGGATGGCTTGAGAAGGTGGACCTTAAGAAAGTCAAGCTTGAGAAAGTAGACTTCTTTAAGTGGGTTGAGTTGTTAAACATTCCTTAATGGAATGTGACAACATTAGGAGGTGAGTTAGAGTAGAATAAGGATTAGAATTATATTAGCAAGGGGGGAATAGGTTGGGATGAGTTAGAACCCAGGGTAGAAGTGGTTGAGATAGGTTAGGTTGGGGTTTAGGGGAATATTAATAAATGGATTAAACTTATTTAATTCATTTAACAATATAGGAATTAATTATTTAAACAATGAAATTACTTTTTAATAATTAGGGGACTATAGCCATTTTTATTAAATTAAATAGGCTAGGGGAAGGGGTTATTTTGCAAGTGGGTAATTGATTTAGGGATCTATTTAACTCCTTTATAATTAAATACTATAGCCATATTTTGAATTTGATTTGATTTAATTGGTTTGAATTGATTTGAATTGTATGGCTATAATAGTTAATATAAATTAGTGATAAAAATCACCTAGGACATTAAATTGATTTGAAGAATTATGCCAAGCAGTAACAGGGTTGTTTGGACATAATCAAGGGTATGATTACACTTAGAGAAAATAGGGTCCATAATTGGAATAGACCAAATTTAGGTGGTTACATTTGCCCCTCTTTGAATTGATGTGCAAGCAGGGCATTGATTCAAAGAAAGTTTTTCAATTTTGACTTTAGAAAGATTTGAGAATCCTGTTCTTGGTTGTCGAACGAAATGCTGATGATATCAGTCTTGCACTTGATCAAACAAAATTGATAGCATTGATTTTGAACTTGGTTGTCATCCAAAGATCAATAAAAAGATTTTAAAGATACCAATTCTAAACTTGGTTGTCATCCAAAAGTTGATAATACTGGTTCTGAACTTGGTTGTCATCCAAAAGCTAGTATGAAGCCGCTATGAGCTTAATAAAAATCTTTAAAAAAAAAGGAAACATAAGATATCATCTTATGAGAACCAAAGCTTTCTATCCAACAGTTCTGACTTTAGTCAAGAAAACTGTTATGCCCCTTGTTTGTTTGATAACAAAGTCATTTTGATGTTGTTTCAAGCAAAAATTTAATTGATGATAGTGTGATCATGCCCCCTTGGGAAAAAAATAAAAGGAAAAGAAATAAATCCCTCAGTGTGAATGAACGTATCACTTGCAGAAAGTGGTTTGGGCAAGAAAGAGCGGAATAGAAGAAGGTGTGTTTAAAAATAAACACACAATTACCAAGTTAATTACGTGAAAGGATGAGTGATAAAGATGATAAAATGATGTTAGACCAAGATGTATGATGAAATGTGCAATAGTCACCAATGTGTGAAAGAAATGAAGAAAATTCACAATTTTCGAAACTGTCATAAAAATGACACTGTGCTGCTGAAAAGATCGTAGGCACCTAATTCGATTTGGTTCCCAATCGAGTAAGAAGAGAACATGAATGAAATTGTAATTTCCTGAGAGGAGTTTTGGAACCCCTAAATGTTGCAAAAGACCCATATAAGCCTCC
The DNA here is from genome assembly GCA_018584345.1 of Thuja plicata. NCBI lineage: Eukaryota > Viridiplantae > Streptophyta > Pinopsida > Cupressales > Cupressaceae > Thuja > Thuja plicata. The sequence continues at coordinate 32,780 of MU223625.1, forward strand.
AAAATTACCATTTCACTATTCCTTTTCACTTTCCTCCATAGAAATTCAGAGAGCTCTACAGAGAAAATGGTAGTCCCTGTGAGGAAGCACCATTTTGAGATGAGCCATCGACATCAGTGACCAGCCGATTACCCACCGTCGGTAAGTGCTCGATGACCTTCCCTGTAAATTTTGCATTTTTGAATTTCATGCATTTTTATGCTTTTTAGAGCTAGTTGAAGTTAGGATCGCATCTGGAATTCTGAATCGCTTCCTGCGAATCACGCATCGCATCCGGTTTTTCTTGAGTCGTATCCAGTTTTCCCAAATTTCTGTGTCACATTCGGTTTTCCTGGATCACATCTGTTTTGCATGTTTATGTTTTGTTTTTAATGAAAATTCATCAGTGGGTCGCATCCCATTTGCTTGGGATCGTACCCAACATTTAGGATCGCATCCTATTTTTCCAGGATTGCATCCTGTATACGCAATCACATCCTATTTTTCCAGGATCGCATATGGTAGAAGACTTAGATTTTTTAATGTGTTGATCTATTTGTGTCCTATGAACTGGTAATTAATTTAGTTGTTTTAGTAGGCTGCCCCTATTTGTAGATAGAATTCTGATGTTTGATTGTTGCATCTAAAATCAGGCCAAGTTTGAGGTAGTCACTTTTGACGACACTTATCTTGCACGAGTACTTGCATTGTCTGGTCAATTTTGAGATGATGAGTAGACCATTGTGGCCTGATGCAGACTATGGTCCTTGATAGGTTTACCCAAGATTGGGGTAAACCATGGTTTGTTGACTGCACTTGCCGAGAGGTGGCATTCTGAGCATAACACCTTCCACCTACTGACTGGAGAGATTACAGTGACACCTGAGGATGTCTGGAGGATTATGCGCATACCGATGGTTGGACACAAGGTCTTTTTTGAGTCCAAAGTTAGCATAGTGATTGAAAATGCACGTAGATTCTTCCAGGATGATACCATATACCATAGATACTTATCATGGAATTATATGGTTGATCACTATGATCAATTAGCTATGTACTTGGCAGGCTTGGTAAGCGGCATCCTTATGCCAGATAGAGGTCAGCATGGATTCTTATTTGGTTGGGTGAGCATGGTCAAGTAGATGATCACCCATCATCGGTGTTTTTCCTAGGGGAGCTGCATATTAACTCATATGTACAAAGAGCTCCATGAGATCGTGAACCACCACACCCATAGCATGACTGTGCGCATTCTTATTTTATAGATTTGGGCATGGGAGCACATCCCTATCACACAGTTGATAGTAGATAGGCAAAGGGCACCTAAGCAGCCCTATGTTTACATGTATGCAGGCCTCTTACAGAAGCCCCATCTAGGCAAAGTCGAGTATTGGCGCTGCCTATTTGATGACATGATAGAGGTCATATGGCGACCATATCTTGATTGCAAGGTATGGAATTTTGATGCCCAACAGGTACCATTTTTATGCCAAAGTAGATATTTGATTGGCTGGATGAGGTACATCATAGAGAAATTCATTATTACCAAAGTCTTGAGGCAGTATAGGCGGCGACAGGGCCGTATAGAGGACATTATAGTTTATGCCTGTACCTGAGATGAGGCACCTGATTGGGGTGCATAGTTGACTTACAAGACCGCATCCCAGGAGATCCAAGATTTGGTTGCTGTAGACTGGGACCTTCATCCATATTTTGAGGGTGCAGGTGTGTCAGATGGGTATGCTGCTGAGATGCTTCAGTATCCATTTTTGTGATTTACTATGCCTGAGGAGATCATTCCTTGTATAGAGGAGCCACTTGATTATGATCCTGATGACTGACTTATCAATGGTAGAGGAGATAGAGACAGAGCTCCTAGGAGACATGGGGGCCATGATGGTGGTAGAGATGGTGGCAGAGACGGTAGGTGCCCCCTGCTGGATTATAGGCACGATGATGATGACAGGGGTGGTGGTGGAGAGGCAGTTGATACAGGTGGTGCTAGTGGTCGTGGGCAGGGTAGACAACAGAGATTTAGATTTGTTGCACCATGGTGAGATACTGACCCATTTCTTGCTATAGAGCAGTAGAGACAGTGGCGACAGGGAGCTTAGGAGTAGGATCCTGGTAGAGATGGGGACCCTTTATCTAGATGTGAGCAGGACAGGGAGGAGCTCCGAGCCCAGATCACAACATTGGAGGCTAGGGTTACTACTACTGATTCTCTTTTAGTGGATAGGGATAGACAGCTTGAGCAGTTGGGAGCTGAAAGGGATGCACAGGTGGAGATGCTTAGAGCGGAGAGAGATGTCCATGCCCAGATAGCAATCCATCAAGGACAGAGGGCGACATATTATTATGCCTTGTATCATGCAGCAATGCTGGTGGGCCAGAGAGCACCTTACTTTTCTCATGTAGCTCAGCAATCAGAGGGGGCCATGCCACCTCCAGCTGTGTGTGTGTAAATGGGTACCTGTCAGAATCAACACAAACACTCAATAGGTCATTATATTAGTCCAAAAGGGTTAGAAAAGCATATAAAACCCACTAAAACTGACCTATTTCCTGCTAACTAGGAGGAGTGTGATTAACAACATATTAGCCCTCAAAATATGCTATAAATCAGTGATGAATACAACCTAGCATGAAGGATTTTTACTTTAATAACAAGCTAAAAGATGGAAAAGCATGCCTTTTAACTCTAAAAGATGAAATAGAAATAATAAACTAGCATGTAATGAGATATGAAATGTAATTCTAGAGCTAATATAGCAGCATAACAATGTATTTTCAATCTATGGTGAAGGCTTATTTGCTCTCAAAATAGGCTTCTATTTATAGAAGAATGGGAGAGAGAGAGGGGGACAAGGTTCATTTATGAATTTGAAGACCCATAAATGAACATGTAAGAGCCTTTAATTCCCAAGGCATTAATAAAGCATGGGAGAGACATGGGCTTAAGAAATCTTCATTAATAAGGCATTAATGAGAGCCTTAAAGAAGCATGGAAAGGGTGGCTTGAGAAGGTGGACCTTAAGAAAGTCCATCTTGAGAAAGTGGACCTTAAGGAGGTCAAGCTTGAGAAAGTGG
>MU223625.1:54346-64841 GCA_018584345.1 Thuja plicata
GGATGATTTGGAGACCTAACCCTAAAAACATAGTAAAGACAAAATATAAGAAGTCCCCAAGCGGTGGATGGACAAATTTATAGAATGAAATTAGATTTGCACTTTGTCATTTTGTGAGCTCTGGCACCTTTGTCCATAGTTGTTCAAGATAGAATTTGATATTATATTGAGTTCTAGTGACCTCCATTTCAGCCTAACCTACACTAGTCTTTCATATTTCTAACCTCCCTGTGCTCAGAGAGTAGGTGCCAGGTGTCCTTCACTTTGCATCCAGAATGTCTAAGTCCATGTTGACAGCTTTATTTTTCTTGGGATTTGTCAGTGTGTCCCATGTTGTGACCTCTGCATTAGTAGTCTAGTTAAAGCTTTGAATGTTCTACAGCTTAGTCTTCAACTTGTCCCATTTAGCATCTGTTATGCTCTTGACATCTGTAACAAATCTGGTGAAATCAGTTTCAGCCTTAAAGGCTACATCCAAAAGTTTTTTTGTATCTTTCCATATCAATTTCTCCCTTGTCAGGGATATATATATTTATCAAGCATCACCTTATCAAATTTGATGATCCATGCTCCTAAGGGCTTGATCTGATTATCTGCAGATTTGATCGAAGGTACAAATTTGTTGTATTTCAGCCCAAACATCTTCATTTTGGCCTCAATCTTATTGACTTTTCCTTTAAAATATGATAGAGTAAACCCTATCTGATCTATCTCTACATGCACTTGGATGACAATCTCAGGAAGATCATCCCTTAAAGGCTGCAATGATTCCAACCTTTCAAAAAGGTTTTTTCTTACTCACCAACTTGCATAGTATGGTTTCAAAATTGTTACATAATTAGTAACCTCTCTATGTAACCCTGGTAGTTTATTATATGCATCTAGAACTATATCTACCTTATCTTTAATCATCTCTATCTTGTGCTACAAAATTTCAAAAAGAGAACCCAAAATAACATCATTATGTTCTTTAATATCCATCTTTATTTCTCAAACTGCTAACTATGTCTGGACTTCATCAGTACTAACCTCTTTTGGCTCTACAGGAGCAACCTTTGGTCTTTCTTGCAATTTTTTTTTCAATTCACTAATTAATTTTTCATTGCCATAGAGTTTTATCTTACACAACTCTCTATCCTATATAATTGCACTCCTCTCAGCTATCATCTTATTTATTCTTTCTAACAATTGAGTAGTTTTAGCGTCATTAATTTGTGTAAATTGTGTGAGAAATTGGGAAATTTCCAAGTCTCCTATGTTTTGTACTGACCTAATAATTTCATTCCCTACCATCATTTCCTCTATACTCATCACATATGGCTTGTCATCTTTGGGAGCTAGGCTCCACATAGCTAATGCTTGGGACTTTGGATTGTATCCAAATCCCTTAATCATGTCTCCTACCTGGAGTTCTGATGAAAACTTCATATCGGGTTGCCTCCTGACCTGATCAATGATGAATGCAGATGCCAAGCCCCATCCTTCCAATAGCAACATTCCACTAGACTTAACCAGTTGCCTTGCCTCTTCAGTATTCATCTTTTAAGACTCGGGATCATAATATTGTAATTCTTGCAAGGCCTCTTCTATCACTGGGGCTCCTCCCTCTAGTTGTAACTTTTCCCTCACTAATATGTGTTTTTTCCAAACAATAAATTCTTTGAATTCTTTTGTATTGATGAACTGGTCATCTCTTAAGAACTCTTGCTTGTGCAATGTCCTTTCATTAGTGCAAGTCCGAAGAGGTATTTCAATTTCCTCTTTAGTGCTCTTTTTAAACTTTTTCCCTTGCCTTATTTTCTTTCTTAATTCATGGTCATAAGCTCTATTTCCTGTGATAAGAGCACCCATTTTGTCTTTCTTCTTTTCTCTCCTTTGTTGTGAAGGATCCCCTATTTCAATCCTATGTTTGTTCTGTGGGGGCTCATCTATGACTTCAGCTTTTGGGACTTGAGTTAAGTCCACAACATGTTCTTCTTGCTCCTCCCCTGCTACTGATTAATATTCAATCATTTTTTGATCCATTAGAGGTAGGATAGGCACATAGTATTCATTGTCACTCTCCTCTTCATTTTCAAATGAAGAATACTTTTTTCTTCTTTTTGTCACTTTTATCAAGTGCATCCTTTAATTGATTTCACAAGATGCACAAGAAGGTGTGTGAATCAATCATAGCATCTAGCCTTTTTAAGTAAGGCAGATCAGGAAAAAAACTCTAAAATTCAATCCCCTCCTCTTAACCTATCTTTCAAAATACATGAATTCATTAAACTTTCCTTCTCTCAGGGCAATCTCATCTTCATCCATCATATTTATGAGCATGTCCTCCTCTGTACATTGTCCATGCTCCTTGTTGAAAGGGATGTAAGTAGTCAATAATTTCCTTGCACTTGAAATAAAACCCTCTAAATCAACATACCTACATAAAGAAATATGCATTATGAAATTGTTCATCCATGAACTTATCAAATCTATAGCCCCTATCCCAATGGTGAAACCATATATCTTAAATTTTCTGGAGGTGAAAGTTCCCTTCCTATGGGGAGCTAGATGTTCCTTATCTGTCAAAATTAGCTACCTTATGAATTCCATGGCTTCTATCCTTGGTGGCACATGAAATGGCAGGATGTGGGTTGGGTCAATGCAACCATACACCCTCATCATTGTTTAATTTTGCTCATAAAATAAATCACCCCAATTGTGATTTTTCAACCATAATCACAAGGCCTCAAAAGTTGTAACACCTGTATTGGTAGCCTTGTCTTATCCACACCAAGAGATAAAAGGATTGGGTAAACCATCCAATTTTTAAATGCACAAAAATTATAATCCTTCGAAGTATAATACTATGCCCTCACCCAGAACTAAATTGGATTGGACTGATTCTGAAAGAATCTTTGTGGCCTCAAGTTATCACAGTCCATTAAGGAGAAGTTGTAATAAAGAATTAAGTGCACCAATAAATAATATTGCATGAATTTAGGGTTTACTTCCTTGTTTTTAATTTGTAAAAACACTTCATGCATCCTATCAATTATATATTGGACGTAATCATAATTAGTACTGATATGAGGGATTTGTATATCCAGTACCGTCATAAGGATATCAAAGCTAATCCTTTCTCTCCCTACATTTATTCCCAGCACTCTATGTAGTGCATATGCAATACACTTAATGTAATTGTTCATATCCTTATATAAATAAGGAATCTCCCCTGGGATAGGTTCAATGAGACCCCTCATCTTTTTGGGGACATGATTCTCTTTGATCAATGTCGCTTCTACCCCAGCCTCCCTGACATATCTATTCGTCAATTTCTATAAATCAATCTCTATGCTCGTGGGGGAATAACACCCAAATTCCTTCATGAAAGAATTTCTATCTAGGGTCACTAAGGGTTTCCCATGATTATTCTTAATTATCTTAGTAAGAGGGTCATATCTATATTCCAATTCAAGAATGAAATCTACATCTACAAATACATCTGGCACTAGTAACCTAGCTAACCCACAAGTTCAAGGGTTTGAGATTGGAATGGCTTGGTCAGAATTTCTTCAGAAATAATTATATAAAGAAAATCAAGAAGAACCTAGAGTCTGAGCATCTCTGATATCACAATAATTATCTAGTCAAATTTCGGCACTTACCTTTCTTTTTTGAGTAGATCCAAGTAACAATTGTAGAAACTCATCTAAATAGTTCCTCTTTCCTTTAGTATCTTCACCTATATCTCCACTTCTCCCACTAGAGGATGCAATGCTCAGTGCCTAACTCATTTTTTCTCTGTACGTGTGATAATTACAATCCTATTACCGATATTGAAACAAATCTCTTCCAAACCCTCACTATTCACTGAATTTTTTGCAACAACTAAACTCTACACAATTTTGAAATTTTGATCACTACACAGCTTGCCAATTATATCACTTTATCAATTCTAAATAAGGAGGAACTTCAACTTCACACTTCACTACTTGAAAACTCAAATCTTCTCAGAAAATATAGAAATCTTATATTCTGAAAACTCAATCGTTGGTGAAGTGAAATCATAGCAAAGACAATTATTTATATCAGAAACATCAATGCAACATCTCTTCGTTCAATCATTTCTACAATTAGTTTCACATACTGTGAAATGTATTTAATTTCTTAGCCATAGCTCTTGACAGTGATAGGAAATCAAATTTGAATGAGTATTTTTCTCTGAAAAACCCTATTCTATTCAACTGAGATCAAATTTGATTTTTCCGCATTGATTACACCTCAGCTACCTTTTCACCATGGCTATGCTCCTTATTTCCTCATTGGTTAGAAGCTATACTTTATGGTGGCTATGAACTATCATCTTCTTAACTAAGGTTTCATTTCCAGTGACCTAATCTCCTTGTCACTGTACAAATTGACTAACTGCGGTTATCTCAAGAAATCAGGTGACTGAAAGCCTTTTAAAACTCACCTTAACCACCTTGGTTAATATCTAGAGACTTCACAACTACATGTTTATCTCCTGATCACTGAATCATTTTTATCTTTTATCTTTTATCAATCGACCTCCCGACTACCTGTAGACACCTAAAATTTACCAGGTATATCTCAAATATTTCAAATTATAAATCTCAGCCAAATGCTTCAAAATATTATCTAAATGCAAATAAAATGAACATTTAATCAATGCAAATCAAAGAAGCAAAATTCAAATCAAATTAAAAGATTAAATAATCATGAAATCAATTAATTAAATCAAGCCTAAAGGGATTAATCAAATTATGCAATTGATTTTCAATTGTATAAATCAAATCAAAAAGAATCAAATCCAACCCATTTACCCTTCCATGGCTAATTTAATTAAAAGATGGAGTTATTTAAATTCCTAAAATATCTTTGAGAGACAACCAACAAACTTTCCTTTATTTACAAACACTCAAAGATTTTTTGATTTAACCAAGCTTTTTGCTTAACCAAGCTTTGATCATGACTAACTCACTCTACCCCCTACCCTTGGGAAAATGATATAAATACAGGCCATTTCCTTTGTGTTAGGAATCCAAGAATTCAAGAGAAAAATGCATCCTTATTATCAACATATTGAGAGCATATTGAGAACATATTGAGGAGCATTTTGAGAGATTTGAGAGAGAGATTTAGCATTATTTTCATTTATCATATCATATTTTAGAACATTTGCTAATCTTTCTTATGATCTTGGAGCTTCTTAATCATTACAGCTAGATTAAGCATTTATATTTTCATACATATCTTGTTCTAGGATTGTCCTTGAGAGAGATTAAGCCTGAGAGCTTCTCTCAACAAAGCTTGGATAGAGAACCATGAGATGATATACTTTGTTAGTTTCAATTCTTTAGATTAATTTGTTTATCTTTCCATAGAATAGTTTCTTTCATTCTTAATTTCATGAAGGTGCATTTTCATGTACACATAATGGCGCCCACCGTGGGGCTTTAGGCCTCTGTTCTGACATTTTTATCATTTTTATATTCTTTGTTTTGTGGTTTTTGCTATTTTTCTTGCAGAAAATAGGAGAAGAGCCGTGTATACGATGCAAAGAGCCGCCTACAAACACTAAAACGTCACCTAGTAGGATTGATTCATCTCCGTCTTTCTGTTTGCTGCCACAGGAGAGATATACTGGACCGCTTTCTAGAAAAATCATACCGCCTGTCAAATACAGTGCACCACCTGTTAACTGTTAACAGCCGCTTATCAACAATTTTTGACCACTTCTTATGCTTTCTGCGCCACTTATTATTTTTCTTTTACTACCTGTTAAACTTTAAGAGCCGCGTAGTAAGAATCAAAAGCCCCAGTTAAAGTTTAAAGTACTGCTTAGTAACAGTTGATAGCCGCCCTTTAGCTATCAAATGTCACGTAGCAACTTTTGCTTTAAATTAGTTTTTGGTTGATTCTGTCATTTTCCTAATTCTCTATGTTTTCTGATTATGTAGATGAAAAATCACCCCAAGGTACAGAAACCAGAGAAGAGAATATCAAGGCCTAGCAAAGAGGTAAGAGCTAAGATTAAAAATGATAAAGAAATTCATAATGCAAATCTGTTAGAAATCTTGTTTGAAGAAGACCATTTATATGAACATTACATTAAGGTGTTCTTTGCTTACAAGGCAAAATTTCCTACTCTTTGACTAATTTTCATACTTACTTTCTTTAAAAGCTTTAATCCATAAATCATTTGTTTAAAGGAGCTTTTAAGAGATTTTTGGTATCTTTAAGGTTTTTCTTCACTTTGTTGTGTTTTGTGTTGACTAACTTTGTTGGAGGAGATGGAGTGGGAACGATCGCCACTAGGTGAATAGAAACAATGCTAAAAACTCAAAAATGAACCTAGCCTTTGCTAGCTTTGAAATCGGGTATTTCACTCATCAAGCTTGCATTTGATTAGATTGTGGCTTTCTTTAAATCTAGTATAAATAGGTTGAAAATTGAACCACACATTTCCATTCTAAGAACCTCCTTGTTAAGAGGTTGAAAATAAACAAATTTTTTAAAAGTGTTTGGAACAAAAGAAAGATAATAGAGATATGCTCTTCACTCTTTGAGTGAATCAAATTCTCAAACTTGTTGGACCAAGTTCAATTTCTACTTTTATGAACATGTTAGCTAATTAGAGCTTTAAAGGGCCTGCCTCCCAAGAATTGCCTTACAAGGACGGTGAGAGGGAATGACCCAAAGTGTGAGATATTTGCTTTCACCGCAATATCGTCTGACCCACTATAAATAATGCACTTCTCCTTAATTGAGAAGTGACTAAAACTTGTACAAGCCATCCTCACTTTCTCTAGTAGTCCTTCAGGATTGCACAAAATCATACTTTTGTGCGTGTGGGAAGTCCTCAAAGGGGTAAAGGATCTTGACAAAGTTTAGACCAGAATAGATTGAGACATGATAAAGTAGTAGACCTACCTTTTTAGAGCCATGTTTAAAAACCAAATTTTGTTGAGGCTAGGGTAGACTGCTTGGAAGATATTCTTGTGCAAACCAGTTTAAAACATCTAAGAACATACACTTTTAGTGTGGTTTTAGGGACATGATGTAAATCTTATGTGTGTGCTGAGTTTGTATTTTGTTTTCATGCAAGAATACTATTTGATAAATTTGATAAAAGACATTAAAATTTTAAATCCAAAAAAAACTTTAAAAATTTACAAAATCCATTCTGATCAGCAGAACGCCATGTACAATCCTTGAAGAGCCGCGTACAAACAAAGCTAGGCCACTTAAAAAACTTAAAATGCTGCTTGAAAATATCAAACAACCACGTGTTCACTGGAAAGAGCTGTGTAACAACATTTCAAAACTACTTGATAATTGAGAAACGCCGCCTGCCAATTGCAGAGTGCCGCATAGAGATTTTCCAGGCACTGAGTATCAGTGGTAAAAGGTTGCCTACACACATGTAAGAGCTGCCTAGAATCTTAAAAGGGAAAACAGTGGGTACTTAATGAAGGATTGAAAATAAGAAAATTTGATTTTTGGGTACCCTTTTGGACGTTTTATCACTGAGGATACCTGTCTTGATCAAAATCTGCTATTTTTGGGCATTTCGCAAATTTGTGCATGGATTGATCATTGAACAAGTTTGGAAACCAAGGATCTTTATTTTTACGTATGTTAATGTTAGTTTTCACTCGATCCCATTACATTAAAACTACCCTCCAACCAGACGGGTCTTATTTGAGACAAGAGTGTCCTTTCCCAGGTGATCCTTTTTCTGTGAAACCTATACACGAAACTACTCAAGAAACACAACCGAGGATGTCTTTTCCATTTGGTCATATAGATCCTGATCAGATTAATCACGTGAAAAAGGATTTAACCAACCAAGGAAATGTTGATCCTAATGACAAAGGATCCAACACCAATGTCACTGAAGGGATAAACATAGACCCTAACAGTCAAGGGATGAATAACACCAATGTCACCAGAGGAATAAACCTTGACCCTAACAATAAAGGGATGAATAACACCAATAATGGGGGCAATATGGACCCAAATATGGAAGAGATAACCGATGAAAAGGTTACTAAAGCTATGCAAAGCCCTTTCTTTATGAAACTTGTGGACAAAGTATTGGAAAAGGATAAAGAGAAATACTTCCTAGACCTAGCACAAACGGGTCTCAAACTTACACATGATTATGATTTTGCCAAACTCAAGAAAGAAGCTAAGGCTAACCCCACTGATATCATGAACAAACAATTCCAACTTTTCCAACTACAATTGGACACATTGAAACAAGGTGGGGCTCCTAAACCCTTTTCTATTGAAGCCTTGTGTCCTTTTCCTTTTGACAAGTCTTTAGTCATGATACCATTTCCAACAAATGCTATTTATCTGAAATATGATAAATATGAAGGAAAATCTGATCCCCAGGATCACTTAAGGGAATTTTGTGCCCTAAGTCTAGAGTTCATGCATGACACAACTTACCTCATGAGGTTATTCCCTAGAAGTTTGGGAGGCATGGCAATGGAGTGGTTCTCAAAATTACCCTCTGATATTAGGACCTTTGAGGACTTGGCCTCTAAATTTGTAGCCCACTATTCTTATAATATCAAACACGAGGTTACAATGCTCAATCTATGCAATACCAAACAAAGAGATGGAGAAGGGTTACTACTTTTCCTACAACGATGGAGGGAAGTATTTGCTAGATACCCTTAGAGTGTACCTGAAAAGGAAAAGATGGACATCTTTGTGAACAACCTGAATGGTGAAATGAACTATCGATTAAGGCTACAATGTCCTAGGTCATTCCAAGACTTGATTGAGAATGGGGTAACAATAGAATAAGTATTGGTGAAAAGTGGAGAAATTAAACTCTACAAAGATAATAAAAACAACAACAATAACTCCAACACCAATCAAAATTGAAATAACAATAACAACAAAAATAGCAACAACAGTCGATATTGGACAAGGAATAACAACAAAAATAAAGGAGTGGTTAATGATGGAGTGGTGGAGGCTAATACCGTAAAATCTATCCCTTTCAACCTTACTCAAAACTCAGCTCAAGCCAATAACGTGAATCAAACACCCAAAGTGCCCTTCAACAACAACACTAACAACAACTTTGGGAACAATCAAGGGGCTTCCAAGCCTAAACTGTTCTTTGCACCTACACCTAGGAGGACATTCACTAATTTGGGTGAACCGTTGGAAAATGCATTAAGGACACTTATTGCAAATAAGGTTATCAATCTACCAAAGGCTCAACCCTATGAACCACATGTCAAGCCAAACTAGTGGAATGAGAATAGCCATTTTGATTATCATCAAAATAGGGGACATAAGACCAATGATTGCTTACATCTCAAACACGTGGTACAAGATCTCATAGAGAATGGTGTGATAAAGGTGGAAGGACCTCAAAATAATGAAGATCACACAGCCTTTAAGACTACTTTTTATAATCATGAAAAGGGAAAATCTTCTAATTCCAACAATGGAGGAAATAATGCAAATAATGTAAGAAGTGGTCATAATGCCAACTTTGCACATACTTATGACAATACCATCAATGTTGTTGTGATTAAAGACCAACCTACCCACGGATCCGCTAATGCCATCACAAGCGTACAAGCCTCAAAGGTTACCTTACCAGGAGTTACTCCTATAACTATTGGTCCCAAGTCACTAACTATTGTAGCTAAACACACACCACACACCACAAAGCCTTATAGTTTGGTGGATCAATTGCAAAAGACTCCTGCCCAAATATCAATTTTGGAATTGCTAAAACTATCTCCTAATCACAAAGAGATTTTGGAAAAGGCCTTATGGGAGACTACGGTTCCTATAAATTTGGAGGAAGATAAATTTTAGAATATGGTAGGACACCTCATTGCTCCTCATTGTCTTTCTTTTTTAGAACGAGATGACATGTCTATCACACATCCTCAAAACTTACCCTTGCATATAGAGGTATTAATCCAAAGACATAGGGTCAAGAGAGTTCTCATAGATGGTGGAGCTGGTCTAAATATTTGCACTTTAAACCTTGTCAAGTCATTAGGTTTATCTGAGTCTTCCATTGATCCAAAGAAGCAAATAAATATTAAGGCTTATGATGAAGAGGAAAGGTCTTCAAAGGGCATGATCATTCTACCAATTCAAGTGGGACCTATCAAAAAGGACACTATATGTTAGGTGCTTGAGATGAAATTGACCTACAATATCTTACTAGGAAGGCCTTGGATACATGAGATGCAAGCGGTATCTTCTACATATCATCAATGCCTAAAATTTCCATACCTAGGGGAGGACATCACAATTGGAGGAGATTCAAACCCATTCCAATATTTCAATGCTTTAAAGCCAAGTCATGAATTGTATATTCCTCATAATAGGGAAAGAGTTATCCCTAATATTACCATGGAAGAGGACAAAGAAGAAAAACTAGAATCAACATCAGAAGTCACATCTACTTCTAACCCTATTCAAACTAACTCAACTACAT
>MU223625.1:65056-78148 GCA_018584345.1 Thuja plicata
TTTGAAAAACAATGTAAAATTAACTCAAAAGGAGTAGGGGAATATTTTGTTTCCCTCTTTGATTTACCTACATCTCCAAGGACACATGGGAAACCATCCAAAGATCATCAACCTCATAAGTACAATGACCATTTTGTGAGGGAATGTGACAAACAAGAATTAGACAAAGAAGATGATGAGGTATTACAATGGCTCTATAGAGATGATGATAATTCAACTAATCCCAATGAAAGAGTGCAACATATCAATATCCAAACTGATCAATATGGTAAAGGATTTGATATCAAAAAAAAAATGGGCTATAAGGGAAGAGGACCCTTAGGAGTTCAACATAGAGGTTTTCTAGAACCTATTGAACCCGTTTGGAGAGCCAAAGAAGAGAAAGCTAGCATAGGTTTTCAACATAAAGGGGAAAGTTCAAGTCCCATGCCTAATTTTTGTGAACATATTCATATGGTAGGTTCTGAAAGTGAAGATGATTCTAGAGACTATGAGTGGGATTCCTTTTTCAAATAATCTTGTGATGACATAGAGGTTGATACCATTCACACTTATGCAATTCCTCCTAAAGTTGAGAATGAAGAACATATGTCTCAAGGTTTGATTTCAACTCAAATAGCAAGTGAACCTCAACAAGTCAACATAGAACAAGTGCCTCTTTTCCCTCAATGGGTAGGTGAACCTTGGGTACCTTCGTTGGTGGGAGATTCTACCCTAGTGTTTAATCCACATGCTTTATTTCCCATAGAAATCTTAGAGGACTCTGATAAAGAGGATTTCAATCCTTCTTCCATGGAACATCTAGAAGAGGCACATGTCATAGACCTTGACGATAAAATGTATGAACCATCTAATGAAGTCATGTCCTTAACTCCTTCAAATGAAAACTCTTTCAATTATTCTTCATCCTCAATGCATCCCGAACTTATTGATTGGGATCTATCCGAGTCAAATGCCTTACTCAACTTCCCAGATGACAATTCCATGGCCTTATACCTCAATGTGCTTGAACCCAATTCTTCCACCAATGAATTCACTCTAGACATGATGATGGGGGCAGGTGTTCAACCTCTTAATTCAAAAAATGAAGAGAAAATATACAAAAAAATGAGAAGGTAGAGTGGTGAAAACCACCATGTGGCAGTGCTAGACCCAAAAATAGTAAAAATAAAGGATGTTTATGAAGGTGAAAACCCAATTGTGGCACCTAAGGGAGAGAGGTTGGACACCTTTCCAACTCATGAAGATGAAAGATCACCTATACTTATTGAACCTACAAAAAAGGTCAACATTGGAACAAAAAAGGATCCTAAATTCATTCATTTAGCAGCATATTTATGTCCTTGGGAAAGAGAAGAGTTCATCACATTCTTTCAAGAAAAGTAAATCAACTTTGCATGGTCATATGCTGACATGTGTAGATTAGATCCAAGTTTCATTATGCATCACTTAAATGTGAAACCAAGCGTTAAGCCCGTAAAGTAGAAGTTGTGAAAAATGCATCCGCACATGGCCATATTAGTCAAAGCTAAATTGGAGAAGTTACTCAAAGCAAGATTCATAAGAGTAATAGAATATGCCAAATGGATCTCCAATATTGTGCCAGTAACCAAACATGATAAAAAAATAAGGGTTTGCACAGATTTCAGAGATTTAAACCTTGCTTGCCCAAAGGATGACTTTCCCTTACCTAGCATTGATGATATTGTAGATCTCATGGCAGGTCATTATATGCTTTCACTCATGGATGGATTTAGTGGGTATAATAAAATTTGCATAGCACCTGAGGATCAAGAAAAGATAGCTTTTACATGCCCATGAGGTACCTTTTGTTGGACTGTCATGCCCTTTGGTCTCAAGAATGCTGGTGCCACTTATCAAAGAGCTATGACTACCATTTTCCATGATATGATGCACACCTTTATGGAAGATTATGCGGATGATGTTTTAGCTAAGTCACATCAAAGAAAAGATCATCTATCCATACTGGACAAGATTTTTACAAGGCTAGAAAAATTCAAGGTGAGACTTAACCCAAAGAAATGTGCTTTTGGGGTACAATCTGGAAAACTCCTAGGATACATTGTTTCAGCAAAAGGTATTGAAGTTGATCCTGAAAAAGTACAAGCAATAATGGACATAGATGTTCCAGAGAATATTAGCCAAATGAGGTCACTTCAAGGAAGACTTCAATCTAAAAGAAGACTCATTTCTCAATTGGTGGAAAAATGCCATTCATTCACCAGATTGCTACATAAAGAAACCACCTTCACATGGGATGATGAGTGTGACAAAGCCTTTTCATTGTTGAATACCTACTTGATGAATCCACCTATCTTAATGTCACCAATTCAAGGGAAAACTTTATTACTCTACATTTTGAAAATGGAAAAATATTTAGGAGTCTTATTGGCACAAGAGGATGATGAAGGGAAATAAAGAGCTATCTACTATATGAGTATAACCTTGATCAAATATGATTTAAATTACAGCTTCATGGAAAGGGCTTGCCTAGCAATTGTATTTGCCTCTCAAAAGTTAAGACACTATATGTTGTTACATAAGGAAAAACTCATAGCTAAAATTGATCCCTTGAAATACTTACTCAGTAAGACAGCCTTAATAGGAAGGATTGCAAAGTGGGTCATGGTACTTAGAGAGTTTGACATTGAATATATTGATAGGAAAGCAATCAAAGGTCAAGTTATAGCAAATCAATTGGCTGAATATCCTCAAGATTCTACACACCCTATACAAGTGGAATTCCTAGATTCTGCAATTGTGAACATTGAAGCTAAGACATGGACTTTATACTTTGATGGATCATATACCCTAAATTGCAGTGGAGCAGGTATTCTTTTGATCACACCACAAGGCTACACAATCCCAAAATCTTACAAGTTATTGCTTCCTTGCACCAATAACATAGTAGAGTATGAAGCTTTGGTCATCAACATAAAGATAGCTTTGGAATGGAATGTCATAGAGTTACAAGTCTATGGGGACTCCTAATTAGTCATTAATCAAGTTAATGATGAGTATAATACAAAGGATGAAAAATTTTTACCCTACAAGAACTTGGTAGACAACTGGAAGAGGTATTTTTCCTTGATAACTTTTGTACAAATTCCAAGAGATAAGAATAGAGCGGCCAATGCAATGGCTACTTTGGCATCTTTACTTCAGCTACCCAATCAAAATGAAAAGTATGAGTTCTTGGTGGAAGAATTGGTGAAACCCACATTTGACCTACCTGAGACCCAAATTATTTCCCTTTTACATGGACATGACTCCCCATGGTATGGACCTCTCTATGCTTACCTCAAAGATCAAACTTTACCTATAGACCAAACCCACACTCAAAAGTGAAATTTCATAAGACAGGCAGCCCATTATACTATCCTTTCTGAGACATTGTATCATAAGGGTCTTGACAGAACATTCCTTAGATGTCTAGAGGAAGAGGAATCAAAATTAGCTTTAAAAGATGTCCATGAGGGGATTTTTGGGTCACATTCAAATGGTTTAAACCTAGCTAAGAAAATCTTACGTATGGGGTACTTTTGGAAAACCTTAGAAAGAGACGCTTGTCAATATGTTAAAGTTTGCAAGAAATGTCAATACCATGGAAACTTGATTCATGCCCCGGCACAAGAATTAAACCCTTTTGTCATATTGTGGCCATTCTATCAATGGGGTTTTGACCTGATTGGCATGATCTATACACCTTCTTCAAATGGGCACAAGTATATAATCACAGCAACAGAATACTTTACTAAATGGGTGGAAGTTGTTCCTTTATCAACTCCTACAGGAAAACAAATTTCCATGTTTATCCTCAATCATATCAATTGTAGATATGGCATTCCTCATACTATCATCACAGATAATGGAAAATAGTTTAAGAACAAAGATATTGATGAACATTTTGACACGTTCCACATTACACACCACTCTTCATCCATTTACTATCCCCAAGGTAATGGACAAGCAGAAGCCACCAACAAAAACATCCTTAAAATCCTCAGGAGATTGGTTGGAAAATCAAGAAAGGATTGGCATCTTCAAATCAATCCAGCATTATGGGCCTATAGGACTAGCATTCAAACCCCGACAGGAGCTACACCTTTTTCTTTGGTTTATGGGGCTAAAGTTGTTCTTCCTTTAGAAGTTGAAATACCGTCCTTGAGAGTTTCATTGCATGGATTAATAACAGATGAGGATTATAGAGTTTCCCGTCTTCAACAATTGGAATTGTTGGAGGAACATCAAACTCAAGCTTATGATCATTTGAAAGTGTATCAGAATCACATCTCCAGGAACTATAACAAACATATCAAGCCAAAAAACTTTCAAATAGGAGATCTAGTATTGAGAGAAAATCCAAAGAATCAGGCCGATAGAGAAAAGAAAGGAAAGTGGGAAGCAAATTAGCTGGGTCCTTTTGTCATTGTTTCTTCATTTGGAATGGGGACTTACAAATTAGATGATTGTAATGGTGATGAATTGCTAGAACCTATCAATAGCATTCATCTTAAGAGGTTCCACACCTGATTTAGAGGAAAAAGTATCAGAATAAAGAGTATAATTTGAAGAGTATTAGATGATTCAAGCATCACCTTTGTACATGAGAAAATTCAAAAATACCAAAAAAAAGGAGAAAAGATCAAAAATACCAAAAAATCAAAAATTTCAAAAAGCCAAAAACATTTGAAAAAGAGAAAAAAGTACCTTGGTGAAAACCTAGCAATAGGCACCTTGGTAGCAAAAAAAGAAAAAAAGAGAAAAAGAGCAATAAACCCAAGAGGTGAAAACCTAGAAACAGGCACCTTTTGTCCCTTAGGTGTCTCCCAGTTGCATTTGTACATATTGCGATTTTCCTCATCTCACTTGTTCATATCCTCATTGCATCTGTCATTCATGCATTGCCCTAATGAAGTCTCAGAGCTACATTTGTCACATCCTAGATTCAGTTGGCCTACATATCACATTGGCCACATTTATCACTTGGGGGCACACATCATAGATTTTTTGGTACCAACCAGATTTCAAAAGTGCAACATTTCGGTCACAAGTCAGAAGTAGATTTTCAGATTCAGGAGAGACATTTTCGAACCTTTGATAACTATCATTGTTCAAACCTAAATAGTTTGATCACATAACATGATCCTCGAACCTCATTTGACTTATTTTATCAGGATTAAAAATTTGACACACCTTAAATGATCAGATTGTCTTGGAATTCTTATTTGAAAATCTTGATACATTTCACAAACACTTGGAATTTTGATAGAAACTTTGTCATCTGGTTGGAATTTTCTATCAGTAGCCCTTTTGTTAAACTGATATTTCATCTTTTGTTGTAATTTAAATTTTTCCTTCTGGCTATCTCTTCTTATTTTAGCCAACTCTGCCAATTGAATCATTATATCCTGCATGCTGTCAGAAACATCTAACTGCTCTTCTTGCATGAACTGATATACTGGTAACAAATTGTTTATAGGCATTTTTTATTGTAAACCCTATACCAATTCAAATGGATATTTTCATGTTTCCCTTTAAACTGATATTCTTTCAGTCCAGAGTGTTAATCTTAATTTTATATGCCATGCTCTCTTGTTCTTTACAAGAGTCTTTTTCAATATCTTCAAAATACTTTTGTTACTAGATTCAACTTGTCCATTTTCTTATGGGTGGTATGGGGATGAATATGACATTATAATCTCATACTTCTAACAGAAATCTATTATCTCTTCTAATCTAAAACACATGGCATTATCCATCACTAACTTTGAAGGTACACCAAATCTAGTCAGAATATTCTCAATTAAAAATTCAGTGACTACCTTACTTGTTGCCTTTTTTTAGGAATGGCTTCAATCCACTTTGTAAAATTATCAGTGGCTACCAGTATCCAACTATTTCCTCCACTTGAATTTTTCACAAACTCACCAATAAAATCAATTCCCCACATAGAAACAGGGGCTTTAGCACTTACTGGGTTTAACAATAGGGCTCCTAAAAATTTGAGCTTATTTGAGAACCTCTCACATGGCTCACATCTTCTAACATATGCATGTGTATCTTTAAATAAACAAGGCCAATAGTATCCGGCCCTTAAAAACTTGTGGGCAGTGGTCTTGGCGGAAAAGTGACCTCCACACTCCCCTGCATGCATCTCACTTAAAAATTTCTCAGATTGGCTTTGATCTAAACATAGAAATAATACACCATTTCTATCTTTCCAATACAAAAGTCCTTTGACTAAGGTGTATATTTGGGCCTGCAATCTGAGACTTCTCTTTTGATTGTCATTCATAACATCAGGACACTTGGCATTCTTTAAAAAGTACATAATGTCAGCATAAAATGGTTGTCTTTCTATACTTGTAATTGTCTGATCATGTGTCTCTGTATCATTTACTTGTACTAAATCCAAGTTTTCCTCTGTCATGATTTTTTCCAAACCCTAACCTCTTATCAACTTTGTAATTTGGATATCAAGATTAAATGTTAGAATTAATTTAGAATAACTAAGAGGGGAGGGGTGAATCAGTTATCCTCAGGTCTAGATGTAGAAAATAAAACTTTCTATATTTCAGATCTACTCGGCAGCAGTAGCATATGTCAATAAATTAATCATGTAGTTTACTGTCTAATGTAATTAGCTTGTAGAAACATAACAATAAAACAAACCATAAGCATTCACACAAGTTGACACAAGTATTTAATGTCGAAACCCAATATGGGAAAAACCACCAGTAACATGCTACCAAGTTTTCACTCTTCTGAAGTGAGCTCTATGAGGAGCGCACCCTGTTAAAGGTTACAATAACACACTATTAGGTGTGACTTGGTTAAAGGATTTAATCACCCTGTTAGGAGTGACCTTGTTAGAGGACTTATAACATTCCACTTGAATGTCACCTTGTTAGAGGATTTATACAAATGACTGTTAGGTCAACCTTGTTAAAGGATTTAACTGATACAATGGTTAGAAAGTAATCAGCAGTTGTGATCTGATACATACAACTTACTTTGCAAATTCAGATATAATTACAGCTCTAATGTTAACTTACTAGATAGCTTGCATTGTCATTTCAATCTTCTGATCTACTTGGAAATTCATAAAGCAATCACACATGCAACTCTCTGCTTCTGTATTCATCCTTCTCTACTAGATCATGCCCAACAGTAAATCAACCATGCAATCCTTTTTCATACATACATGTACTTCACATTTAGTAGCACACCAAATAAATAACCCCTTGAGGTTATCATATACCTCTCTTTCTAGGTCAGATAAATCTTTTGCCACTTAATCAAGATTGTAGATCTTAGGTTAGGTCATATCCAATGGATCATTCCATCATTGCATTACATTTGCTTCTCCAAAGTAGTCTCTAATTAAATCTTGAAACCATGCATTAATTACGGTTACCCATACATTAAATGACATGGATCCATCTTTAATTAACATTACATATTCCAATAAAATTAACTAAGTCGGCCAGAGATCTCAAATCTCATCATTAATCCAATTATTGTAAGTTGTCCAACATCACTGTTTCCACTTGGCAATTTCACTGGTGCTTGGCATTGAACAAACTTGCTTGTCACAAACAACTTCACTTGGCATAAACAACTTTGCTCAGCATAAGCAACTTTGCTCGGCACAAGCCAAACTTGCTCAGCATAGAATAGCCAGAAAAACTGTCTTTGAAAGATAAACAACTAATTACTTTGCCAAAGTGCCAATTGATCAAGTACCTTTTTATTTTCCTTAACTCAACCATTCACTCGGTCTTCTTGTTAAATCTTCTTCATCAACAATAGATATGGTACTCAAATAGATAACAATAGTCTCACCAGTTAAGCTTTGATAGCAATGACAAAATAACAATTTCTTGCATTGTCACTTTCCAACATTAAATTCATGAATTCTATTTATCCACTTACATCTCTTACTAGTCACTTCTGACTGAGTAAGAATATCCTTTACTGCTGAGTGAGGGACATATGCTTCCAGCTTAGAATAGATAAAATATGGTCTAAAATATTTTACTGCTTTCACTAAAGCATATGCCTACTTATCCATCATCTCATAGTTTAGCTCTGCAGCCTAGAGAGATTTACTATAAAAGGCTACTGGATTTTCAAATCCTTCTCCATTTTTTTTAGTAAAACAACAACAATTATGTGATAAGATGCAAATGAAAAAAGAGAAAAGGGCTTACTATAATTAGGTGATTTTAGAAGAGGAGACTCTTGCACTGCCTTCTTTATTCTTTCAAATTCTGTTTGAGCTTCTTCATTCCAATTAAATTTTGCATCTTTTTTCATCAACTTTATGATAAGATTGACAATTTCTGCAAAGTTTTCTATAAATCTTCTGACAAAATTAATCTTTCCTAAGAAAGATTGAACTCCCTTTAAGTTTTTTGGAGAAATGACCTTCTAGATTGCTTCTATTCTTTCAGGGTCTATTCTTACTCCATATTTAGACACTATGTGTCCCAGCAACTCTCCCTCATGTACTACAAAGTGACATTTCATAGGATTTAATGAAACACCATATTCTAAAGCTTTGTTGAAAATTTTACCCAGGTGTTCACAATGATCCTCAGCTTTCTTAGAGTATGCAGTTAAATCATCTTGATAAATGACCATGAACAAGTTAATAAATTCCTTAAAAGCAACATCCATGGCCCTCTGAAAAGTTTCTCCTACATTTATCAGTCCAATTGGCATTTTGATATAGACATAAGTTCCACAATGAGTGGTAAATGCAGTCTTGTACCACTCTGATTCCTTCACTAAAACTTGGTTGTATCCTAAAAAACCATCCATCATTGATATAAGCTCACAATGAGTCACTCTATGTAACATTGCCTCCATGTTGGGTAAAGAATAGTTATCTTTTAGTGAGGCTATATTCAAATTTCTGAAATCCACACATAACCTGATGTCACCATTTTTTTTTCTTACTGGTACCAAATTTGAAGACCATGTTGAAAGTCTGATAGGCTGGATAATCCCAACATCCTTTAACTTCATCAACTCTTGTTGCATCTTAGGACCCAGCAAAGGATTAATAGTAGACCTATTTTTTTTCCTAAATGGTTTCACCTTTGATTTTAGTGGGATCTCATGTTTGAAAAGGTCTTCCCTATAAGATTTTAAATCCTCATATGACCACGCAAAAACATGCTTATATTTTCTCAATAATTTAATCAAATTTTTCCTTTATGGGAATCTAAACCTTTTCCAATGTAAACAACTTGAGGAATGGTTTCTGAACCTAAGTTAATTTCTTCCAACTCCTCAATCTTAGCATTTCTTATCTTTGTTGAGTGATAATTTTGACTACTAAACAATGCTTCAAGTTCAACCAGACCCTTAGGAATCTGATTGGAACTCAATTGGACAACCTCATTTCCTAAGACATGGTCTTTACCATTATTATTCTCAAGTAAGGTATTGCAATCTATGCACTAATTCTCATAATGGTCCACACACTGAATGAATCTCAAAATATCTTGGTCATCCTGAAAAACTTGCCAGTTGTATATATTATCTGGAACAACTGGTCTTGTCTTAACTTCAAGTATTGATGCCCCATGTAAGGTCTGATCATCATTTTTTAGAGCAACATTTGCTAAGAAATCTGCCATTATATTTTTAGACCTTTCTATCCAACTTATATAAAAGACATCAAACATTTCAATTTGATCCCAAATAGCATGTTTATACATCTTTAATCTATTATTTTCATTGCATATTTGGATCTTATTTGGGCTACCACTAATTCAGAATCACCATAAACTTTTAAACAATTTATTCCATATTTAATGGCAATTTCTAGCCCTAAAAATAAAGCCTCATACTCTATTGTATTATTTGTACATTGAAAGGCTAGCAAAAAAGAATATTTTAAAGTTGTACTTGATGGAGATACAAGTAATACACCAGCCCCTGATCCCTCGTTTGAGTAAGCTCCATCAAAATACATTTTCCATAATCCATCATTTTGTACAGTCAATTCTTTAACCAAAGGATCAATATTTTTACACTAATGATGCTGATCACTCCTCTATACTCTAAAGTTCTCCATATCCACATCAATACAGTAGTTAATGTTAGTGTCTTCATACCATTCAATCATGTGAGGAGTCCTACCTTCTCTTGACACTTTGACCTTATTTCCATCTATGTTAAAAGTAGCATATGATAAATCACATTGTATGCTACCTGCCATTTAAGCACTCCATTTTTTGGATAGTAACATCCCATAATGTGGTGGTATGTCAATAACAAGAACATTCATAGTTAAAACCACATCAAGACACACTGTTGATTTGTAAGGCATGGATTCAATAGTACCAATAGTAGGGACTTGGACTTCTCTAGAATCCATTGCTTGACATCTCCCATGAGGAGTATCCACTCTCAATCCCATAGACTTCATAATTTCTACTGGCATGCTAGTGTTTGATGCTCCTGAGTCAAGCATACAATTTTTAAGCATCTTCCCACTAATTATCAGTGTTAGAAATAATGGATCCACAACCTTAGGAGAAGTAGTTGTATTTAAGAAAATTTGAGGAATTTTAGAAGTCATTACTTCAGCTTCCTTCCCTTTTTTATTTGGTCTATTATCAACATTTTCTGGACTTTGAAATTTCATTGTAGGCACACTGCTTAACAATGATAGAACCTTTTCTTTGTGTTCCTTGATTTTCACCATTTCTAAAAATGGCACTTTTACAGTCATTTGAGATAAACAGTGTCCCATATCTATTGGAGTGTACTTTACATCTAAGGACTTTGGTTTTTGAACAATAATATTATTTTCCTCAATTTGTACATTCAGAGTTGGTTCTTCTTTCTTGGATTTTTTGTTTTCTATCTTAAGAGAAGAAGTACTTGTTTCTTGTATCTTTGCTTTTCCTTCTTGTACAACAATAGGCTCTATGGCTTTAGTTACAATCTTGACCTTACGTTTGTTTTAATTTTCCCTAGGTCCATCTTTCTTTTGTACATATTTAGTTTATATTTTAATTTCTCTTACAAAGACACCAGATGGTTGACTATCAGTACCACCAACTACTCTATTTCTTAAGTGATAATTGCTTCTTGATTTCTTCAACAGATCTGCAGTAATTATTTCTTTTTCTTCATCTAAATATTTTATGACCAATGGAAGGTCTTGATTATTTTTTGCATAACATCTCACATGGTCATCTGTTTCTTCTATTTCACTGTCTGATAAAACTTGTTGATGATGAATCTCTCTATTTCCTTGTGAACCATATGAATCATGATTTTCAATTTCATTATTTTAGTCTACATCATGCCATGAATAGGCATTTGTCATATTATAATCACATTGGTCACTTTCACCATTCCCTTATTCTTCATTTTCTTTCAAATCTAAGGAAACACTGTGAAAATCAGGATTGTGTGGGGCTTCACAAGCCTCACACTAGAAATCATCATTGCACATATGGACAAAAATTTTATTCAAAGGGTCTGGAGTTCTATTTTTTAGGTTTTTCTTTTCTAGGTGGAGCAATAGGCTTCCCATCCTTAAATTGAGTTCCATAAGGATGATTTTGCATTCTATTCTAAGGATTGTAAGTATTATTATAGGAAGGCCTATTATTTTTAGGATCCCTATACTCTTTATATTTTGATTCCTTTAGGTTACTCCTACTAAACCATGAATCATCTCTCCTATTCATTTTACCAGACACCCTTCTATTCATCTCAATATTTACTGCTATCTTGTAAGCATCAGTGGGGGTTCTAGAGTTTTTATCCCTAAGAGCATAACCCATTTTAGAATCAAAATCATTTAAATAGGTTGCTAGACATACCTTTTCATCTAGCCTTACCTTTTGAAATAATTTATGCATTGCTCTTTGGAATCTAGTATTGAACTCAATGACCTCTTCATTATAGTTCTTTTTAATGTTATTGAACTCATTAAGTAAGAACCCCTTATTTTTTCTTATCACCATATTGATCTTTAAACAAGTCAATTAATTCATCCATGGATGCAACAAAGCCATTAGAAAGACTTCTAAACCATTCTCTAGCATCTTCTACTAGAGACTAAACAAAAATCTTCATCAACACATCTTCATGAATGATATTCAAATCATCAACAAAATCAATAAATTTTCTTAAGTGTACTTCACAAGAAATGACACTATTACCTGAAAATTTTGGGAGCTTTTCTCCCACATCATCCACATCTTTTCGAAATGCATTTGGGTATCCAGGAATGCCAATGAAATTAAATTACTTATACCTTTCAGAATGCAATGGTTTCCTTTGGAAGTTATCAATCTCTTTGAAAGTTGTAGCTTTGTTTTGGAAGATGTTGTGTTCTCAGCTCCAGCATAAGAATATTTGGAAGATTGCAAAAAATCTATTTTCTTTTTCATTTCTATTGTTGCAGCTGCGTGTGTGTAATTGGGTACCTGTCAGAATCAACACAAACACTCAATAAGTCATTCTATTAGCATCAAAGGGGTTAGTAAAAGCATGAAAAGCATAGAGAACCCACTAAAATCGACTTATTGCCTGCTAACTAGGAGGAGTGTGATTAACAACATATCAGCCCTCAGAATATGCTATGAATCAGTGACTAATACAACCTAGCATGAAGGATTTCATTTAAAAACAAGCTAAATGATGGAAAAGCATTCCTTTTAACTCTAAAAGATGAAATAGAAATAGTAAACTAGCATGAGATAATATGTGAAATGTAATTCTATGATTAATCTAGTAGCATAACAATACAATTTCAATCTCAAGTGAAGGCTCATTTTCTCTCAAAACAGGCTTCTATTTATAGAAGAATGGGAGAGAGAGAGGGGGACAAGGTTCATTTATGGATCAGGAGGCCCAATAAATGAACATGTAAGAGCCTTTAATGCCCAAGGCATTAATAAGGCATGGGAGAGAGAGAGGGGGACAAGGTTCATTTATGAATCAGGAGACCCAATAAATGAACATGTAAGAGCCTTTAATGCCCAAGGCATTAATAAGGCATGGGAGAGACATGGGCTTAAGGTCTTCATA
>MU223626.1:11690-23643 GCA_018584345.1 Thuja plicata
CAACACCTACTTTTGGGCTTAAAATTGAACATTGGTGCTTGTATGGTAGTGTAGCTTAGTTCACACTTTAAACTTTGGAGCTTAATCGATTTACCTTGTGTCTTGAGTTTTGGGTGCACTTGCACAAACTGTTAGATTATAAACCTTTACATTTTTTAGAAAGGCCTGTCCGGGGAATGCACTTCTTCCTCGGAGGACGACCTTAAACCGGTAATCCTTCCAATTGGTATATAAACAAGGTGCGAACCAAAGTTTCGTCTTATCTAGCCAAGCTCGGGCGAGGCGTGTTGATAATAGTATGGATCGGGTGAATATCCCTAAGGAGCCAGCATGGTCAACTAGGCTCTTAAGTGAGTCACGCACGTACAAACCGATTAGAGAGACACCACGGACCCTTACTACAACCTTGATTAATTAGAGGCCAACCCATTTTACCTCCGAACGGGTACCTTATTATAGTGCAAGGTGTTGCAGAATTTCCCCCCAAGATTCCCAACATATGTGTCCCACAATATTTGTGTAGTGAAAGAGATCTTCACTTCACGGCAACAATACCTGGAAACGGCAAAAACACGGGCACCTACGTCATGGATCTTCATGTCCTAGTAGCATGACAATTGTTGTGTGAGCTAACGAACATTCAAGTATTGGGCCTATAACATTGTATTCTGAAGCCATTGACCTAGATTAATCTGATTGTTCATTGTTAAGACCTTGTGATAACTTTGCAACTTGAAAAAGTTGTAGAACATACACAATTTCAGTCTTCATTATTCACAACACAGTGTCTATTGTGCTTGTTCCTTTGATTAGTTTCTGAAAATGCAAAACAAAACATCCAAATTGTCAAAATGAGTCAAATGTGTTAAAGTCTAGGTTTGTCAACGTCAATTGTCTTGCAAATCAGAAGCATTGTTCCTAAAATTTCAAAATTATCAAGTAGTGATACTTATCCTCTAGTCTTTTTTAGACTGTTCCTCATTTACCACAATTGCCGACATTGTGCCACGATTGAAGGAAGTTTGCCGCAATTGACTTGTTTATTGTCGTAATCATCATGTTTATTACCGCAATCGGTGATAAACTACCGCAATCGACCATTTACTTTACCGCAATCAATGAAGTTGTACCATAATTGACCATAGATACATTATTCCTATTTTGACCTAAAACCTTGAAAGAATTCTTCATTTGGTGTCCAAAACTAGTGTCTATCCTAGGAAAATGCGAAGAACATTGTGTGAATCTCTAAACATTAAAGATTATCCTTTCTCTGTAAAGCGCGATTATTGTCAAAAACATTGTTAGTTTGAAAGCTCAGACTCGAAATACCTTGATCTCATCATATCAAACATCATCATCTTTATCAAAGTGACTTTGTCCAAGGCAAAGGTCGGAAAATCTTATCTTTTTATCATCACCACTTTGAGATCAATTTATATCAAAATCTGTCCTTAGAATTACCCTTGTCCAAAACATAACTTGGAATTCCTCAGAAAGGATCTTCTTCCTTGTTTTCTTTATATCACTTGTTTTAGTTACAAAACCTGGACCACACTATGTCTCAAACACCTCATGGAGGACCTTACACAAGGTCTAAGGCTATAACTCAACCTGATGAGTCATATATCAACTGTTTCCCTGCTTGGGAAATAGAGAAAGAGAATGATCCCTTCATGAACACCAGTTCTTCTCTATTCATTGAACAGCCCCATGGGGCATCCTTTTTCCAAGATATCACAAAAGAAGAACTTGAAGATGTGGAGAAAGATGCTTACTCCACGAAAGTAGTTGAGGATGTTGTAGAGAGGAACCTTGAACGTTACTTGGCCATGCTAATAAAGAAGGGAGTCAAACTCCCCGCTGAATTCAGTGTATCGAATATTGGCCCGAAAACCCTCTCACAGGTCAAAACACTACTCAAACTCCCAAGATGCTACCTGTTGTGTCTCAAATATTTCCACCATTGGTTTCACCCACATTGACACAGACTATATCCAATCAAACCAATGACCCGACCCAGGCCAGCACATCTTCTACTCAAGGCATGACAGGCTCGCAACTAAGTGCACCCATGGTCACTAGTATGACTCCACCTTTGGTCTCATGACTAGGACAATCAAGTTGTCATGCTATGCCTTCCATCCCACCAAACACCAACTGTTTAGAAACTATGTTGCTACTACAGTCAATTCACACTAGTCTTGGGATCAACAACNAATCAAGTTGTCATGCTATGCCTTCCATCCCACCAAACACCAACTGTTTAGAAACTATGTCGCTACTACAGTCAATTCACACTAGTCTTGGGATCAACAACTCATGCCCGTAGGGATCCATCTCTGCAGGAATGACTTACAGTCAAGGCCCGCCCAAGGTTATATCTTTGCCCATTCTGACACCAATCCAACCTCCGCAATAGCAACCCCAGCTTCAGTTGCCTCAGTTCCAACCCCTGCAACAACAACCCCAGCTTCAGTTGCCTCAGTTCCAACCGCCGCAACAGCAACCCCAGCTTCAGTTGCCTCAAATCCAACCTCAGTGACAGCAACCCAATTTCAACCCCAACCTCGGCAACAACAATACCAACCCCAGCCGTATCAACCCCAATTTCAATCACAACAACAAACACATCAAAACCCACCATGGGCTACTCATGTCCCTCCATTTACAAATCACTCAATGGGGAATCAATATCAAGTCCCTAGGATGAAATCCTATGTTCCTACTCAAGGGACATAGAGGCGCAGCCTTATACCCACCACAGCACAGAGGAATGTCCACACACACCAGCCTCAATATCAAACGGACATGTTAATGCAACAAATGCAAACCCTTCAAATCCAAATGATGGATATGCAAAATCAGGGGAAAACTAAATCCTATACCGTAGAGGATTTATACCCATACCCCTTTGACCTTTCTCTTCACATGTCTCCGTTCCAAAATCACTTCTCGGTACCAAAATTTGACAAATATAGGGGCAGTACCAACCCTATTGAACATATCTGAGAGTTTTTTGCTAGTTGCGTCAAAGTCGCCCATGATGAGACATATCTAATGCAACTGTTCCCACAAAGCTTGGCCGGACCAGCAATGGAATGGTTCTCACATTTACCTCATGGCATTCAGTCTTGGGGTGAACTGGCTGAAAAGTTCATAGCTCATTTCCATCATAACATTGAGTGCAAGGTTAGCATCAAGGACCTTTGCGATATCAAACAAAAGGATGGAGAGTCTTTTGTGAAATTCTTACAGAGATGGAGGAATATAGCAAACCGCATAATGTATGATGTGCCCAAACAATACTTAATAGTCATGTTTGTTGACAATCTAATTCCAGACATGTCATTCACAACAAAGTTACAGTTAGCTCTGAACTTCACACAACTCATCGAAAGAGGAGTTCGTTGTGGATATAACTTAGTCAAATGAGGAATCCTTGCAGATCCCACACAAATGAATATGAATAAGAATGCAACAGACAAAGCTAATTGGTGGAACAAAAACAAAAATGTCACTAGCGATGGTGTCATTGATGTGAAGACAGTCAACTACGCACAACCCAAGGTGTCATTACAAGGTGCACTTGTGGCCAACCAAAAACCCACAGGGCCCACTCAACAAGCATACAACCAAAACCAACCTCCTCCTGTACAAGCGGCCACTATGTCAAACAGTCAACAACAGAATCAACACAGACCATGGTTTCAATTCCAGCAATGAGATTTCACACCATTGGGAGAGCTGATAGAATCAAATTTATGCAAGTTGATACAATCAACCACTATCACACTCCCAGAAATCAGGGACTTTGAACAAGATGAAAACAAACTGAGGTGGTATAATGACAAAGATTTCTGCGAGTTTCATCGGGTGAAAGGGCACAAAAGAGTTAACTGTTACCGATTGAAACATGCTATCCAAGATCTGATTGACATAGGGGTCATCAATGTGACAAATACCCAAACCAAAGGCACAACTGATCACACTATTTTCAACGATACATTTCGTGATCACAACATGCGAAAAACCTTTGGGTCTGGTGGACAAGAAAAACAAGTTAATTATACGTATGTCAAGAGTGATAATGTTATCAATTGCCTCAATCCTTCAGATAGCTATGTGGCTACAATCACTATCAAAGACCAAGGTAACAATTTTTCTATAACAACGTGTCGCGCCAGAGTCGTCTTGCAAGGATTACCATCCTCACCTACTGTCTCTGGCAATCCTAAAACAAACTCAAATCCACAAACAAGCATAGTGGACCAGCTAAAGCGCACACCTACCCAGATCTTCATGTTTGACCTATTGCACATATCTCCATAGCATAAACTGGCACTTGACCAAGCCCTTCGGAATGCAGCTATCCCAAGGGACATAGCACTGAGAGCTTCCAAATGATGGTCAACCATATAGCTTCTAACAAACATGCCACATTCACAGACCGTGATGTGCCACTGCATAAACCCCTGCATAATGATCCTCTGCACTTACTTGTCCAGGTCCACAAAAGTGCTATCTGTAGGGTCCTTATCGATGGTGGAGTTGGGCTAAACATTTGTACTCTAAAGTTAATCAAGCAACTGGGCTATTCAGAATCAAGCATTGATGTCACATGGAGGATAAATATCAGAGCTTATGATGAAGAGGAAAGGTCCTCTAAAGGTATTATCAGTCTACCTGTTCGTATTGGTCCTGTGGTAAAAAACACTCCCTTCCAAATCTTAGACCTTGAGTTGGGATACAACATGCTACTAGGGAGACCTTGGATACACGAAATCCAAGTTGCACCTTCGACATACCATCAATGCATCAAGTTCCCACACCAGGGAGAGGAGATCATCATAGAGGGAGATCCCAATCCTTTCCAATATTGTAATGCTATCCAAATCAACACTGATAACCAAGTACCATCAAACCAAGATGCAAGCATCCCATCCTCTTCAAATTTGAATCCCAAGGATGTCACACGAGCAGCAAGAAAGATAGTCATTAACCAGGACACAAGTATTCCCTCCTCTTTAGATTCAAATCTTAAAGATATCACATAGAAAGCATGAAAGATATCCATCACGGACAAGGGTTGTGGTGAATATAGATATGAAGAGGCTTTTACCATCACGCACATGCCTCAAAGCCCAAGAACTCATGGCATGCCACAACCTGTTATTGCAACAGAAACTCTGCAGCCTGTTCTATTCAGATGTCCACCCACAACATTTGTCTGATGGGGAGACATAGCGGAAGAAAATCCTTTTCAACAAGACATCAATACCTGGTTATACCAAGATCCCCCTGAGACAATCCGACCACCACTACCCTTGTCAAACTATGGTAATGGTTACACAATGATACAAATATTTGGGTACAATGGTACAACTGGGCTGGGGGCAAGACAACAAGGCATATTTGAATTGCCTCTCCCACCAACCCAGAGAAACATGAGAGGGTTGGGCTATGGACAACAAAGCACTAGTCCTGTAATCCAAGACATTCAAGTAAATCAAGAACAAATAGCAGAGATGCACCGGGGGCACAACACAGAACATGTCTTAATAAGCAACATATTAGCATAGTTGTTGCCTACCGAAGAGGGAACAACACAATCCCGAATAAACCTACACATAGCAATCGATGATAACCAAGGAAGTGAGACATCTAATGAGTGTTCTATTGAGACTGACTCCCACGAGTATGAGTGGAGATCCCTTCACGACTCTGAACCATCGATCCCGTATTATTCCCCTCGGTCAGACATTATCATAAATCTAGCAGACCTATTTGACCAACTGACCATTACCGAACAACCCTGCATAGACAAGCATGTCATTTATCAGACCTCAAGTGGTGCATCCACATCACAGTCCAATTTTGTAGGAACCATATCAGCAGTCCCTTTTAGTCAACCAGAGCCAAACAACCATGAAAGTATCTGTCTTGTACACCCTGAGCTCATAGGGTGGGATCAACAAGGACCACCTAATTTAGATGTCTTCGAGAACGACGAGGCTATAGCTCATTTCATGGGACTTAGGGAAGGCATTCCATCAAGAGATCACAAGGCAGGCTTCTCCATTATCCTTGATAGAGCAACATATTTCGGGGAGGAAGCTCCTCTTTCCAATCCACAAAAGAAAAAAGAACAAAAGAATGTTAAAAAGCTAAAAGAAGACGTATCTTCTAGCAAAAACCTCACTGAGGTGCTAGAAGATGGAAAGAAGGAACTCCTCCCCTTGACAGAGGAGAAATCAACATTATTAGGAGAAGAAACAGAGGAAGTCAACTTGGGAGATGACAAGAACCCAAAGAACATATACTTGGAAAAATTAGTCACCCTAGAGGAGAGAGAACAGTTCATCAGTTTCTTCAAGGCAAGGATGATCAATTTCGCATGTTCCTACTCGGATATGCCAGGGTTAGATCTAGAGATATTACTACACCATCTCTCATTGCTACCCAATGCCAAACCTGTCAAGCAGAAGCTGAGAAAGATGCATCCCCATGTTGCATTGATAGTCAAGGCAGAGTTGAAAAATCTCCTAGATGCTAAGTTCATAAGACCTATACTATATGCGGACTGGATATCTAACTTGGTACCAGTTACAAAGCGCAGTGGTCAGATACGGATTTTCACAGACTTTAGGGATCTCAACATGGCTTGTCCCAAGGATGATTTTCCTTTACCCAACATAGACATGATAGTAGATCTAACTGCGGGACATCAAATGCTATCACTCATGGATGGATTTTTAGGGTACAATCAAATAAGGATCGCACCAGAGGACCAACACAAAACAAATTTCACATGTCCTTGGGGAACATATTGTTGGAATGTCATGCCATTTGGTCTAAAGAATGACGTAGCGACATATCAAAGGGCTATGACAACTATATTTCATGATCTCATCCATAAAACAATGGAAGATTATGTGGACGACATACTAGCCAAGTCAATACTTTGAAAGGATCATCTACAAGTTTTGGGACCAATCTTTGACATAATGAAAGAATTCAAGGTCCGTCTAAACCCAAAAAAGTGTGCATTTGGTGTCACAGCAGGCAAATTACATGGGTTCATAGTGTCACATAGAGGAATCAAAGTGGACCCAGCAAAGGTCAAAGCAATATTGGACATGCCTCCACCATCAAACCTGAAACAACTAAGAGGGTTACAAGAAAGGTTCCAATCAATCAGGCACTTCATAGCTCAGCTAGCAGACAAGTGCCACCCATTCCAACATCTATTGCACAAAGACATCAAATTCATATGGATAGAGCAATGCGAATAGGCATTTCAAATATTCAAGGACTACCTTCTCAAGTCTCCGATATTGGTGCCACTAGTACAAGGTAGACCACTACTTCTATATATCTCAGTGATAGAGTCAGCGTTAGGTGTACTCTTGGCACAACATGATGACGCAGGAAAAGAGAGGGTTGTCTACTATCTAAGCAAAACATTGGTTAGATATGAGCTAAACTATACACCAATTGAAAATTCATGCCTTGCAGTTGTTTTTTCTTCCCAGAAGCTGAGACATTATATGTTGAGTCACCAAACAAAGTTGATCGCACATATTGATCCTTTAAAGTATCTCCTAAGAAAAGAAGCGCTCACTGGATGGCTGGAAAAGTGGGTAATGATCTTAAGTGAGTTCAAAATTGAGTACATAGACAGAAAGGCCATCAAAGGATAAGTGATCGCAAATCAGCTAGCAGAGGCACCAATTCAAGACCACCAGCCTATTATTTCTGACTTCCCTAAAAAATCTATCATGACACTACAACCAACGATCGAGGTATGGCAACTTTATTTTGATGGATCATGTACAAACCATGGTGCAGGGGTAGGGATAGTGCTTATCACTCCAGATCATGATACAATTCCAAAGTCTTTAAGACTTAACTTCCCATGCACCAACAACATAGTAGAATATGAAGCACTGGTCATCGGTCTAAAAATAGCAATTCAATGGAGAATCAAGAACCTTAAAGTCTTTGGCAATTCGCAGTTGGTCATCAGTCAAGTCAAAAATGATTATATGACCAAAGATGAGAAGCTCATACCATACAGAGCACATATGGAACAACTGCACACCAAGTTCCATTACATCTTCTTTGAGCAAGTCCCAAGAGCACAGAACAAAGCTGCAAATGCGATGGCTACCATAGCATCATTGATTGATATGCCAGGTAATGAAACAAAATTCTAGTTTCTAGTGGAGCAACTCTTGGTGCCATCACATCAGGCATCTATCATGGAATCAGCGTGTGTCCTTGTTGGTCATGAATCCCCATGGTACCAAGATGTCTATAACTATCTCCAAAAAAATGTCTTGCCTCCCAACTTGTCTAGGAACCAGAGAAAATCCCTCATCCGCCAAGCCTCTAGGTATACCATCCTCTCAACTACTTTATATAGATGAATTCTAGATGGAACGTTACTACGATGTCTCACTTCCATGGAATCCCAGAAAGCTTTGTATGAGGTACATAAAGGAATTTGTGGAACCCAAGGAGGTGGCAATGGCTTAGCTAAAAAGATCATCCGCATGGGATACTATTGGCCCACAATAGAGACAGATGCACACAAACATGTTCAAAGGTGTAGACAGTGTCAAATTCATGGAGACCTCATCCATGCACCGGCCCAAGAACTAAATCCTATCACATCACCATTACCATTTTCAATGTGGGGATTTGACCTAGTGGGCAAAATTACACCTTCTTCAGCAAATGGACACAAATACATCATAGCAGCAATAGAGTACTTTACAAAGTGGGTGGAAGCAATTCCCCTCACTTACATCATTGGAAAGAAAATAGAAATGTTCATACTTAACCACATTATCTTTCGATACAGGATCCCCCAAACAATCTTGACAGATCATGGTACACCTTTCTAGAACAAGGATGTTGAAGAGCTATGCGAATAGTTCCATATCAAATAAGGGTTCTCCTTATTTTACTACCCTCAAGGGAATGACCAAGCTGAAGCTACAAACAAAAAAATCTTGAAAATCTTGAAGAAAACAGTGAACGAATCAGGGCGAGATTGGCATTTACAGCTTAGTCCCACACTATGGGCATACAAAACTAGTGTGAGAACACCTACAGGAGCCACTCCTTTCTCCCTAGTCTATGGATCAGAGGTGCTATTACCCCTCGAAGTGGAAATCCCATCCCTAAGGATATCATTGAAGAACCTAATCATAGATGAAGACTATAGAGTAGCAAGGCTCAGTGAACTAGAGTTACTAGATGAAAGAAGACAACGTGCCTTCAACCACTTACAAGGTTATCAAAATCGCCTTAGAAGAAACTACCATAAAATGGTGAAGCCATGAACATTTGAGCTAGGATACCTTGTCCTCATGGAAAATCAGAAGAATCAAGCAGAGCAAGTCAAACTCGGAAAGTTTGAGCCTAACTGGCTAGGACCATTTGTTATTATCAGCTCTACTCAGAGTGGGGCATTCATACTAGAAACGCCAAAAGGAGATCAGCTCCCCGACTACATCAACATCATGCACCTAAAGAGGTTCTACCCTTAAGGTCTCTATGGTTAAGGCACCTATCTACATATCCAGAAAATACCAAAAAAATCAAAAACTACAAAATGTTACCTTGGTGAAAACCTGGCAATCAGGCGCCCTAGCGACAACAAAAAAGAAAAAAAATGAAAAAGTAAAGAGAAANAAAATCTCTCTCTCAGTGAAAACCTGGCAATCAGGCGCTATTGAGTAGGTACCTTGGTGAAAACCTGGCAAACAGGTGCTGAGTGTTGAAATCCAGCTTCACCATCAATAAACTCCAAAAGCTTGAGCACACTTCAAAATGCAAGACTGACTATCCCAAGCTATATCCAGAAGCACAATCCCCTCTGAGCACCAAGCACTTACCCATGGTTAATACTGGTCCACCAGACTAGGGGGGAATTCAAAATGTCCTGATAAAATCCCTAAAAATTTGGAAAACTCATCAAAAAATCCTAAAAAGATCAAAAATCAAGAGAAAATCAATCTTCATAAAAAAAAATTCAAAAAATTGCAAAGAAACCAAAGCAATAAAACCAACTCAATTATCAAGAGAGCAAGGGGCGATCATGCCCAGTCAATCAATGTCACAATCATGAGCTTTGCAAATCGGCATTGGGCTCATCTGACACAGCTTTATCAATCTATCAAATCAATTAGCAAGCAACTAGCAACCAAGCCAATCTATCAATTGTCACAATCATGAGCTTTTCCATTCAGCATTGGGCCCATCTGACATAGCTTGATCAACTGCCGATTTGATCAAATCAATCTATCAATTGTCACAATCATGAGCTTTGTGAACTAGCATTTGGCCCATCTGACACAGTTTGATCAGCTACCAACATGATCAAAGAAATCAATCAATCAATCATATCAATCATCTTACACAGTGATGAGTATGCTCAAACTAGACAGGTCAGTCTTATATGAGTAATCTATTACTGAAACCGAACACACTCAAGCAATCAAGCCAATCAAGCCTATCCAAAGAGTCAAGCCAATCAAGAGAATCTAACTGCATCAAGGAACCATCCAAAATGTTGACTAGGTCAGTCAAGTCGGTCAAATGTTAGTCTATATTTCGCAGTTATGTTCTTACGCTACTCCAAGATCCACCATGTGAGGAGAGTAGCAATGATAGATCATGACTTGTTTTCTTTGATTGTTTTCTATTGAATGTTCACTTCAATTTCATGGCCATGATGATTTAGGATAAATGCGGTAGGCGTTGTCACTTATCTAACAACCGCGCAGTTCCACGATCTGAGCTTAACCCTAGGAAAGAATTGGACATTCCTTCTCTTTTATTTTTCTTGTTTGGTTTATAGAATCAAAAGCTCGTAGCACTATTTAGATGGACTCTGAGTTGCTTTGGAGTTCTATCTTGGTTTATATGGTCTTTCCCTTTATGTTGCAAACAAGAGCTCACGATGCTATCCAGATGGACTCTAGGGGCGTAGGAGTTCTATCTCATTTTCTTGGCTTTCCCTTTCAGAAATCAAGAGCTCATGATGCTATCTAGAAGGACTCTAGGGGCGTAGGAGTTCTATCTTGATTTCTTTTTTTTAGATTAATTTAGAGGACAAGCGGTATCCAGATGGTCAATATCTGGGTTCTTTTGGCTCTCTTTCTTTTCAAACAGGGAACTAAGTTGAACCCAAATGGTCAATATTTGGGTGCACTAGGTTCTCTTTCTATTCAATCTCTCTACTCCTTCCGCTATCAAGAGGTCATGGCGGTATCCAAGTGGTATGTGGTCTGGATCATTCGACGCTCTTCAGAATTTTAGAAAATACAAAAAAGATGCAATGATGACAAATATTGGAAACAGGGGCAACGACTTGGGACACTCATCCTTTCCATCAAATCATATCTATCAAAAAAGAAAAAATTTCCTTTCTATCATTCCTTATCTATCAATCAATCCCAGAGATCACATTCCAAACCAACTTCCTTCTAACTACACATGCATTACTCAAAAAATTTGTGCATGGTAGATTGCATTCATTTATTGCATAAGAAAAATCCAAAACATGTGCATAGTAGATCATATAATCAATGCATCCATCATTAATAACATCATAACTAACATAAGAATGCATTCATCATCATCATATAGTGATTCACTTTTTCAACAAATTAATGCTCATCTGATGCATTTTCTATGCTTAATTTGTTGAGGGGGCATATAGTCCACTTGATGTCACTGGGGCAAGATCAAATCAGAAAATCTTTGACACACTGCGACAAGTCACATCGCATCAAAGAGGGGCAAATATAGACACCCAAAAATGGACAAGCTTGCGACTTTACATTAAAAACACTAATTTTCATCTATTAATTAATGGTTTTTTAATCATTAATTAATCATCTATTTTCTTCTAAATTCATTCCCCAAATCATCTAAT
>MU223626.1:23743-37810 GCA_018584345.1 Thuja plicata
AGACTAATGTTCAAGGAGTATGTTAATTTTTCCTTTCAACTCGATATCAGAGATTATTGTAATTCTTTTAAGATTAAGAAGTATGCTATTAGCATGTTTATGAAAGATGAAGTATGCTATTAGCATGGTCATGAAAGTGTTAGGTATGTGAAGTCCAACGGTCACTTGACTATTCACCTTCGAGACTCTTCACTTGATCGCTGAATGCATTTGTATAAATGGTTGTGTACATGGCATGGATAGCATTGTATTGGTTAAACATTAAATAGAGATTTCCCCGCTTTGAGAGTGGACGTAGGCAAATTTGTCGAACCACTATAATCTTGTGTGTTATGTGTTTTGTTCTACTTTTCTATCGCTGTCTTAGATATGTTTATTAACACTTCAAAAATCATCACCAACTAGAAGGATTAAGCACTAACATTGAAAATACATCAAAGTACCTCGATTAGGGCATGAACGAGAACATTATAGGTCAGCTATAACAAAAACAAGAGTTGCAAGACTGTCACAGCCCTGTAGCATGGCAAATCTACTTCTTAATTCCTTCAAATCATGCCCAATGTGACCAACATTTTCCAGCCAATTCAAGTCAAATATGGGGAAGTATGCCCTGCAAAAACCAAACAACTGCCAATTCATAGGAATAACGAATAGCGGGTCTTAAACAACAATATTGACTCCTCTCACCTATGCCGACTTTGCATGAAACAACATGAATTGTGATCAACTATGAAATTCCTTGCAAGAGATCATGGTAATATGCTGGTATGCCATTTTTTTTTTAATTCTATCTTGAATCTGTCGCAATTACGACGTTAAACCCCAGAATTACGACAGGGTCGCTGTATTGGCGACGCCCACAAACCGTCGCAGTTGCTTTGCAGTTCGTCACAATTGCGACATTTAGCTCCAGAATTACGATGGGGTCGTTGTATAGGTGACGCCCAAAAACCATCGTAGTTGCTTATGTTTTCATCGCAATTGCGACGTTTACCCGCCAGAATTACGACGGGGTCGCTGTATTGGCGACGCCCAAATACCGTCGCAGTTGCTTGGGTTTTCGTCGCAATTGCGACGTATACACATAGAATT
Source organism: Thuja plicata (assembly GCA_018584345.1). NCBI lineage: Eukaryota > Viridiplantae > Streptophyta > Pinopsida > Cupressales > Cupressaceae > Thuja > Thuja plicata. The sequence goes on from MU223626.1 coordinate 24,839, forward strand.
ATGATGGATTTCCTGTATTGCCGACACCCCAAATGCCGGGGTTGATAGGGCTACATAGCGACGGAATGATGTCGTAATTACGACGGAAAAGGAAGGACGTCATAGTTTGCGACTAAAAAATAGCGACATCTATTCCTGTCGCAATTGAGACACATGGATGTCCCAATTGTGACACATAACCGTCGCAAATCGACCCCAAATGTATTAGTGCATGATATATGCATGAATTCACTTTAGCCATATTCGTACCTAGTATACCTAAGTCCCATCTAATGGACTTGCATACCTCCTCTAATTTCTTCGCCATGTATTCTCTTTCAATTTTTATTACCATGGCCTTTTCTAATGAGTCAAAGTGAACATCAAATTCATCAAGGACTTTTCTCATATTATCTGCTACATCATTTCCCTGAAAGGTGAAAGGTATGGGTAGAAGTTTGTTGATTCTGTCTCCTAGTTTGTCCAATACCTTGATCATTTTTTCTGTCATCTGTTATGATCTCTCCTTAGCCTTAGCAAAGGCCATAAAAGACAACTTCATTAACTAATCTTCATCTATTCCATCAACTTTTAGTATTCAGAGGCTTATTGTCACTTGCCAACAATAGAATTGAAGTAGTAGAAACAAGAATAGAGATATGTATTACTGTTTCTTGTTAAATTTTAACCTTAAGTTCAGCTTCCTTCTTTCCCTAATCCATTCTTTCCTTTGGTTCTTCCTATGTGCCTTTTTATGCTTCCGCATTCTTTCTTTCCTCAACAACTTCTTTCATTTCTCCCCCAGTCAGTGTACTCTGTGTATTACAAAAATTGGTGATGTGTAAAAATCCTCCTTTTCACTCGTCCAAAAGTGCACTAAAAAGCTTGTTGACTTTTTAGCAGGCCTGGGTGTCAGTACACCTGGCCAAACCAAAAGCCAAAGCACAAGCCTAATCGGATATCCGATAATATCAGATATCTGATAATATCAGAAATCCGATAATATCAGATATTTGATAATATCGGATATCTGATAATATCGGATATCCGATAATATTAGATATCTGATAATATCAGATATCTGGTAATATAAGATATCTGATAATATCAGATATCTGGTAATATAAGATATCTGATAATATCGGATATCTGGTAATATCAGATATCTGGTAATATCAGATATCTGATAATATCAGATATCTGATAATATCATATATCTGATAATATTGAATATCTGATAATATCGACTATCCGATATTATCTGATATCTGATTTTATATCAAATATCTGCTATTTTCCTGGTAAATTGTTTTTAAGGCCCGCGTGCGATGTGTAAAAATCCTCCTTTTCACTCATCTAAAAGTGCACTAAAAAGCTTGTTGACTTTTTAGTAGGCCTGGGTGTCAGTACACCTGGCCAAACCAAAATCCAAAGCACAAGCCTAATCAGATATCCGATAATATCAGATATCTGATTTTATATCGAATATCTGCTATTTTCCTGGTAAATTGTTTTTAAGGCCCGCGGGCTGCGTTCTCAATTTTCATTGTGAAAACGTCAAACGCAGCCCAAGATTTTGGATATCTAAAACCTATCTGATATCCAATTTTCCTGATTGATAAATATCTCCAAATTGAATAGGTATGTAAATTGTTTTTGTTTTGTTTGTTGTTGTTTTGTTTTTTAAATTAGAATTCATAGTTTTTTTTTTTTTTAACTAGGGTTTAATTGATATTATTTATCATTTTTTAAAATTTGATTATAATAGTCTATTTCTATTCAGAAAACCCTCCCAATGACCTCATTAACAATCTGAAACCACCTCCAAACAATCCCCCACCTTTAGAATACCAACCAGTTTCAAACCCTCGACCTTTAGAGGATCTCATAGGAGACAATCTAAATAAGCTTAGAGGATATCAGACTACATATGCCAATATTCCCACACTGCACCCCATGATTTCCATGTTGAACTCCATTATTGAAAATATGGAGAAACTCACATAGAAACATAATGTTGCACTTCTTTGGCGCGATTCCATGCCCACCGAGTTTGATGATGGACTTGATTATGATCAAGTTATGAACCTAAATATAACAAAACATGACATATGTAACCTTTTTGTGGATCCCAAAACTGGTTTAAAAGTGGACCCTAAAAATACCAAGTTGTCAATTAAATGATGCAATTCGTGACCACTTTTGGGACCACTGGTGGATAGTTTTTGATAGGCCACCCCACAACAATTTGGTTGTCCCATTATATTTCTTAAAGAAATTGTATGCTAAATTTGTGCTCGGTCACAAGGTAAATTATTGGAGCATGAGACCAAACCAGGGTGTAGGATTAGGTGATCCTTAGGATAGGCCATGGGCACACTTAGTGAAATCTCACACATATGTCCCCCCTCTTGAGATTTTACCACCTCCTATAGTGCAACATCCTGATATTATTGTTGAGGTCAGCTCACAAACTATTCGAGACATTCACACCTTGAGTGATCTATTGGTTAGGCATAGTGCCACATCGTTGCCTCCTCATGCTGATGATTCTTTCCCTTCCACCTCCTCTAAGAGCTCACATGTTTGTGTGCCCCACACTTGCATTATGTATAATAATATGTGCTTGGGTCCCCTGAATGATAGTGATGCATATAACGACATCTTCAAGGTGGACGATACCACATAACACACTACAGACATGAAGCACCTCATGGAGATGTGCATTAGGGGCATGTAGAGCCATGGACTCCTACTATTACAGTAAGAGTAAATAGTTAACTTGTTACATTGTATTTAATTTTAAACGTTTGTATTTTTAGTAGAATTTTCTTATAATGGTTGCCCACTTATGTTTTTTTTATGTGTTCCATTTATGTTCAGTTGATGATAGAGGAGGAGATGGCACAGGTGGAGGGGTCCATACTTTTGGCCATTTCATTTGGCCTTGACACTTCCAATAGTATATACATGTGGTTTCTAATTTTTATGATCATCTTATTACATACTGATGTAGGTTTCACCAGTTGCCACTGGGGGGTAATGTGAGGAGGTTCAAGCATCTGGTGTTGACAAGGGGAAGATAATTAAGTATTTTAGATTTTTTATGCATACATGTATACTTGTCACTTGTGCGTACTTATTTTTAATTTACATGGTTTATTTGATAGAGGGTGGTGTATGACGATGTCGTGAGACCGGTTTGCCATGGTAGATTCACAAGCATCTCAATTCGCAGTGATAGTCCCACTGTACACATATATCTAAATTTATTTGTTTATATTTTACCATCAAGCATATATAATATGATCAAGTCATGATTGTATCAATTACCTGTTTGACTTTTATAGGTCACCCCTAGTTTGAGGGAGGTACAAAGCTAAGGGTTTGTATCATTGATGACCCAACTGACATTTCCTGGAAAAATTTCAACACAGGTAAGTTTTAATGTTGATTCATTTATTTTGTAAACATATATTTGCTACCAAGGATTTAATATTAAATAGTATAACTTGTAGATCAATCTCATGTTCGCAAACATATACAAGTCAAAGTCGACATTGGTGGCATTGTCCCTTAGATACCAAGGACATATGTTAGGTCTCCTGACCACATTAGGAGACATAGAGGCGAGGTACATGAGAGTTCAATTTTAAAATTTGTTTATTTATTATTGTTGACTATGATTTTGAAGTTTTTTATTTTATTTTGTAGAAACCATATAAATTAAGTTATCTAACTTGGGGTTTCACTTTTGTGTTTGAATGCAGGATCCATCAGAGCCAAAGAGTACTTCGAAGAGGCTTCATTTTGATGATCCACTAGTAGAATAGGATGTCCTAGAAACATTTGTCATTGAAATTCTTATTTTGAGATGCCATATGGCACATTTTGAGATGGCATATGCCACATTGTATATAGATATGTTGATTTTGCAACTATTTTGAGATGGTGCATGTGACACACTTTGTACAAAATAATTTCATATATACATATCTACATGTTCATTTCTGGTTATTTTATATTTGTCATGTGTTCTATGTATGTATCATTTCCATATTATATCTTTGGCATGTCTTGTATGTATGTATTATTTTCATATTATGTCTTTGTCATGCATTGTATTTATGTATGTATGTTCATTTTCATATTATATATTTTCTATGCATTGTATGTATGTATTATTTCCATACTACATATTTTTCATGTGTTGTATGTATGTTCATTTTCATATTATATCTTTGTCATGCGTTGTCATGTGTAATAGACCTAATCTTTTCCAAAGCAACTACCTTGAAAATCTTTTGTCGAACCAAATTAATAGGTGTAATATACCGCAACTGGGCTAATAGACTCCAAATTTTCATACCCTAATGATTTCAAAGATATAGAAAATGACCCTAGGAACCCCCAAATACACCATAGGCTCCAATTTCATTAAAAGAATGAAAATACCTACCCACTACCTCTAGCACCTTGAATCAAATTCCAACATCATTCCACACTTTCTACAAGACTTACCCATTGCCTCTAGTTTGTAACTTGGTTCACCTGGCCAACTAGAGCTAACAGAAAAGACGGTTTAGTCCTAGGACAAACGGTTTGAAAGATGCACCATTGAGAAACTTTCAACTGAGCAACAATGCAACTTTTTGCACCAACCAAGATCAGGTCACCAATTGGAATCCAAGTGGAATCTCCTAGAAATGAGCCACATGTTTGTAGACCTTTCCAAGATGATCCTTGTGCACTTCATGAATCTTTGATATCTCTCACGAGGTCCAAGATATCACTCTCCAAAAACCGCTGCCCAATTTGTCTTAGTGCACCTTGGGAACACTTCGGTTTGACATGCACTAGAATTTTCTTGATGCTACACAAGAAAAAAAAGGTATCCACTAGCGTTTACCCGACCAACTAGAGCTGATTGAGCTGACGGTTTGGTCCCATGATGAACGGTTTGAAAGATGCACCATTGAGCAACTTTCAACTGAGCAACAACGTAACTTTTTGCACAAACCGAGATCAGGTCACCAAGTGGAATCCAAGTGGAATCTCCCATAGCTGAGTCACATACTTGTAGACCTTCCCAAGATGGTCCTTGTGCACTTCATGGATCTTTGATATCTCTCACGAGGTGCGAGATATCGCTCTCCAAAAATTGCTACCCAATTTGGCTTAGTGCACCTTGGGAACACCTCGGTCTGACATGCGTCAGAATGTTCTTGATGCTACACAAGTGAAAAATGGTATCCACTAGCATTTACTTGGCCCACGGGAGCTGATTGAGTTGACGGTTTGGTCCCACAATGAACGGTTTGAAAGATGAACCATTGAGCGACTTTCAACTGAGCAATAATGTAACTATTTGTACCAACTGAGATTGGGTCACTAAATGGAATCTGAGTGGAATCTCCCAAAACTAATCTATGTGCTTGTAGACCTTCCCAAGATAGTCCTTGTGCACTTTACAGATCTCTGATATTTATCACGAGGTCCAAGATATCATTCTCCAAAAATTGCTGCCCAATTTGGCTTAGTGCACCTTGGGAACACTTCGATCCGACATGCGTCAGAACATTCTTGATGCTACACAAGAGAAAAAAGGTATCCACTAACGTTTACTCAACCAATTGGAGCTGATGGAGCTGACAGTTTGGTCCCACAATGAACAGTTTGAAAAATGAACCATTGAGCAACTTTCAACTGAGCAAAAATGCAACTTTTTGCACCAACCGAGATTGGGTCATCAAATGGAATCTGAGTGGAATCTCCAAGAACTGAGCCACATGCTTGTAGAACTTCCCAAGATGGTCCTTTTTCACTTCACGAATCTCTGATATCTCTCACGAGGTCTAAGATATCGCTCTCCAAAAGTCGCTGCCCAATTTGCTTAGTGCACATTGGGAACAGTTTGGTCTGACATGCGTCGGAAAATTTTTTATGCTACACAAGAGAAAAAAGGTATCCAATACCATTTATTGGCCAGCCGGAGCAGATGGAGTTAACGGTTTTCTCCCACGATGAATTGTTTGAAAGATGCACCATTGAGAAACTTTCAACTAAGCAATAGTACAACTTTTTGCACAAACCGAGATTGGGTTGCCAAATGGAATCTAAGTTGAACCTCCCAGAATTGAGCCACATGCTTGTAGACCTTCCCAAGATGGTCCTTGTGCACTTCACAAATCTCTGATATCTCTCACGAGATCTGAGATATCGCTCTCCGAAAATTGCTGCCCAATTTGGCTTAGTGCACCTTGGGAACAGTTCGGTCTGATATGTGCCAGAATGTTCTTGATGCTACACAAGCAAAAAAAGGTATCCACTAGCATTTACCCGACCAACCAGAGCTGATGGAGCTGATGGTTTGGTCCCACCATGAACGGTTTGAAAGATGCACCATTGACCAACTTTCAACTGAGCAACAATACAACTTTTTGCACCAACCGAGATTGGGTCGCCAAATGGAATCCAAGTGCAATCTCCTAGAACTAAGCCATGTTCTTGTAGAACTTCCCAAGATGGTCCTCATGCACTTCACGAATCTCTAATATCTCTCACAAGGTCTGAGATATCACTCTCCAAAAATTGCTGCCCAATTTGGATTAGTGCACCTTGGGAACACTTTGGTCTGACATGCCCCAGAACGTTCTTGATGCTACGCGAGTGAAAATGGTATCCACTAGCATTTAACCAGCCAACCGGAGTTGAAGGAGCTTACGGTTTTCTCCCATGATGAATGGTTCTTGATGTTCTTGAATTGTTAGTGGTATGTTTGAAATTTGAACTGTGATTTTTTTTTAATTGTTAGTGGTATGCTCTTGAATTATACACTCTACTAAAATTCAATTATTTTAAATATTCCGCCACAACTCCCAACAACCCAAAAATTCAAAATTTTTAAGTCTTCTGACAACCCAAATCCATTACCATACACAACACATGTTTTGTGCCTCAATACACTTATATGAATACAACATATTATGAATAAATATATCAATGTTATCAAAAGTGTGACATATAGAATTACTCAAAATCATAGATACACAACTATATATCAAAAATAAGTGTCATCTCCACTCGTAAAGTGTATAATTTTAACACATGGTACTCAATGATATCTACATTCCAATCCCTACATTCAGAAGGCACAAGAAAATTTAATAGAGAAAAAAAAAGCGTATAGGTTGACAAAAAGATTATGAATGTATAAGTAAGTAAACGGACCAAAGAACATGACTTGCACTTACCTTCTGAAGTGTGCCTGAAGGGTCATCTCTCTACTTGAGGGTATTCAATATTGCTTCATGATCAACAGTACTAATAGTGCAAAGTTCTTTTGTCTTTGGTTTTCCTTGATGTTTGAACAACTTAACATTCACTGCTATATTAAGGTGTGAATACATGAGAATGGTTTTGTGCTTCTTGTAATCTTCAAACACAAGAATGTCATTATTTCTAATCATGTATGTGTGCAACCATGTTCCCACAACAACATGTGATCATGTTGGATATGTGAACATATCATCATTTTTCATCGGTTGTGCAAGTTTCTACTTTCCTCGTACACAACGTGCTAACTAGTAATCCAATCTCTCATCATTCCCCTATGGTGCAACCAATGCAAAAACATGTCCTGGCTGTAGAAGATCTAAAAGATGGTCATATTCAAGTGAACAATCCATGTCATCATTTATTACCGATAGTGTGACAGATAAAGGAGTTAGATAATGTGGAACCCACCTATCAACCCACTCACTTGACTCACACTGATCCCAATCACACTGAAGACACCTCAGACAAAAACAAGCCAACTCTTGTGTCCAAAAGGTCCATGTACTAGCATATGAGATATGAAATGAATGCATTTTTGAAGAATCTTTCACGGTTTAACAATCCAACCTATCTCCTATTGTGCCCAACTCAACCAACCAAAAGAATCTACACACCGCTAAATCAAGAGTCCCCCCCTGTGACAATGTTGAAGTACACCAATCAACAATAGAATGAGCATCAAGGAGTTCTGCACCTAAAATCCTTAATTTCTCCTTAACTAGAGCTCTCTTTACACATGCACATGCTCCATCATGCTCCCCTTTCCATGATCATCCTAAAAAAAATTCCAAATATGAGGTACACCTCTCTCTACATGCATTCTACACAACCAATAAAACATACGAGCATTTTTGAATTGACCTGTATAGTTATCTAACCAAATGAGATGTCTATCCATAGCAATATCATTTTCCCGCACCCACTCAAAATGATTCTCAAAGAAATGTTGTACATATTCGTGAGAGTGAGATATATCATCGCTCATATAAAAATGGTATTCTCTGATTATCTTTCGGTCATCTTCTGTACTATCAGGGGAATGTCTATATGTTATGTGCACAAAAATAGCAACTTGAATAGAATTGTAATATTAATCTTGCAACTCATTTTGGGGCTGCAATGTGTAGTTCTCTGCAAATTCAACGACCGATATAATAGTCCCAATCGAGAAAGTGTCCTTACAAATCCTGAATTGTTGATCTAACCACTGAGACCTATGACTATGCCTTGCATACTTGTAAAACAATTTCTTCCTAAAATCTGAAATAAAGTCAGCTACATTGCATTCTTTTGAAACCAACTCACATCTAGAGCCTTCACCTCCACTTTTCAATGTATATTTAACGGTTTCATATACCTTTTTTTGGACAATTGTCTTTCCAAAATCATGTTCACAACCCTCATGAAAACATGAAACAAACTTCACTAGCCCACCACACTCTGAGCACTTGTCATTTAAGAAATCTTGTCTATAAAAGAAACATCCATCATCTCTAGGACATAAAAAATGATCTAGCAAGTCTCTTGATTATTTTGGAAGAGCACTTGCACCACACTCCTCCAACATTTCACTAGTATGCAAAGTAAAATGAATGGATAGTAACAATTCATGGTGCATTGAAAACTCCACATGATATCTACAACAACAAGTATTTTGAATCTTATGAGGCACACAAAAAAAGGCTTGCATGCTTCAAAAGCTCTTTGTGATATTTTCAATGTTGGATGTGTCTCATAAATTTTTTTGAACAAAATTGTTTGACTCACCTCAAAATAATGTTTTGGATGCAGGGTCATGTGGTCTCGAATGCCAATTCTCAACTTCAAGACATCATTCACATTTGGTGACACTCTTGAGTTAGATTGCCAAAATAGTTAAATTCGATCCTTCACACCATCGGTAAGATTCTTATCACAGCGTGGAAGTCTCCCATCATAATCTCATGTATCATTTTGAAGAGGATCATCAAGTCTTTCTCTTCTTGCAAGTTTTGAAACCCACAACTGAACGGTTCTTTCTGATCTCTTTCCATCGAAATTGCTCATTATGTTCTCATCAATTTCAAGTAACCATTTTGTTGTTCTTGAAGGTCTCAAATTTGAAGTTTGTCTTTCTTCCTCACAAGGGACTTCATTTATCATATAATTTGGAGATGTGTAACGTTGATTTGGTTCTTGTGCACCATTATCATTGTCAATTCCTTCATATTCGATCAATGGATTGTCATTGCCAATGTCCACACTTCCATTTTTCACATCTACATGTTCATTTTCAAATCCTACATTTTCATCTTCAATCCATACATTCTCATTTTCAATATTATTATCATAAATCATTTCAACTTCATGTTCTTCACTTGAAACCGCATTTAAGGGTGGGCCTATGCCCTCATCTTCATTAATATTTAACATACCATCATTATCACACCTACTAAAATAGAATTAGGTTGGCTGCTATAGTGCAATTTAAAGCCCAATACCATTGAAACTAGTCTCGCATCTTGATAAAAGATGTGGGCAATTGTCATTACTCTCTTGTCCCACTTCGAATGTGTTAGGGTTTCAACTTGCTTCTTCATGTTCTTCTCTATAGTAGGAACAATGCCAATATTGTTCAATCTAGTCACATCATGAACCAACTCATTGGTAATCTTAACAGGCTGCTCTCCCATCCATAGAAACTGGTCATGGATTCTGCTTAGAACAATCTTGATCCACTCTTCCTTGTCAAACTCATAAAGTTATGTCATCTGCATGATGCTTAGGTTCTGTAGATGTGTGGACTCATCCTTCCAAGTTCCATCTTCTTTAACCATGTCCTTCATCTCCTAGAAGATTTCAAAGTCTCCTAATGTCTCATACTTACAATAAATATATGCTCTAATATCTTCAACATGAAGCACGTCGTATGGGGTTTGAGAAAATGCACCTTCGGGGTTGTTAGCACTGCATTGGTAAAAATTTGAATTTCCTGGCTTTTGCTTTTCCTGGGCTTTCTTGTTTCAAAATTTTATTCTTTACCGCGCAAAAGAGGTGAAAACCTTTTTTGAAGTCTTACTTTATGTCTGCTCGCCTTGTCGTGTCGATTTTTTGTAAGTGTCTCTAAGTTGCGCGAGTGGGCGATGAGTTGCCAATCAAGATCATCGCGCAATCGCGAGCTACTTGTGTCTAGTTATGTTTTGTGTGTGATTGAGCGGGTTCAATAGTTTAAATGAGAATCGCGCAGTCGCGATGTCTTATGGAAGTCAAGTTATAAGTTTGCGAGTCAGTGACGAGTAAAAAATTGTATATCGCGCAGTCACTGAAGAGTTATGTTATTTCTATCCTGCTGCGCAACTGGGCAATTCTTGTTTAAAATTAAAGCATTCGCGCACCCACGTTAAGTTTTTATGTCAATGTCATAAGTGCGCGATTGCGTGACGAGGTCATGTTCTAGCAGTCGCTCACTCGCGCAATGTTTTAACTTGGTTGTATTTTGCAGAGCGAGTGCGCGACGAAGGCATGAAATACAAATATGAAGATGCCATCGCTCAGTCACACAGGTCATTTTCAACATTGATAATAGTCTGGGACCGAGCGACCAAAGGAGCCATTCAATACCTCGCTCACTCACTGATGCTTTGAGGTGACCAAAAATCAGCTCGCGAGTATGCGATGAGTCAAAGAAGAAAAGCATCGCTTAGTCGCCGATCAACTCAGATGAAAGAAAAATAGCTCGCGAGTGGGCGAATAAGGAAAAAATGAAGCAGTCGCGCACTCGCAGTCAGTAATGAAGTGAAGTTCTCAAGCTTGTGAGTTTGTGACCAGAGACAGAAAAGGCACCGTCGCGCACTTGCAGTTAGTGACAGAATAGGATTTTTGAGCTCGTGAGTAGGCGACTGAGAAAAGAACAGATGTCATCTCTCACTCGCACATAAGATGAAAACTGAAAATTAAGTAGCGTGAGTGAGCGACTAGATAAAGCATGCAGTAAAGAAATGAACGTCGCTCACCCGCTCAGATCAAAAGGTTAAGTTTGAACAGCCAGGGAGTGTGCGATTAGGGAATAGCTAAAAAAGAAGATGCATCGTCGCTCAGTTGCCCAGACTCAGATGAAATGAAATGTTAGTTAGCGAGGGTGCGACATGATAAAGACATAGGTCATCGCTCACTCGCTGAAGGTGAAAAATGGAGCAAGGATGGATGGCGAGTATGCGACCAGTTGAATAATAGGGATGCGTCGCTCACTCACAAGGATCTTTTCAAAAATGGATAAAAAGAAGTGTGTTGGCTATTTTCAGTGCTGATGATGCACAATCTAAAGGGTCTCCTGTTCAAATTGCCCTACTTTAGCTAAAGAGCCACCAAAGAAGAAACAGAAAATAGAGCACAAAATTCTGCAAAGATGAAAGAGATGTGGCAAAATTCGTGTCTGAGGCCAGAACTACCATGGATGCCAGGTGAGGTGGAAGTTGTTGCCTTTTGATTGGCCTACCGTCAAAGAAGAACAGATGGGAAGCAAAAAGGATGAATCAAATATGGTTAAGCCACAAAAAACAAACCTTGTTAATTAGTTGCCACCTATGTTCGGTTGCAAAGTTGTTGCCAGCAGTTGTGTAATCCTTCCCAGTATGTCGGTAGCTTGTTGCATCCTTATGCTATAAAAAGGTTTCCAAGACTACTGGAAAGGGGATGGTCATTTTTCTGTCCGAAAATAATACTAAGTCAGTTGTAAATCTTGGTTTGAGAACCAATATATCTGGTCTTTCTGGAGAAATTTCTGTTGAATGTAGTAACTGATGATGATCTTTGAATAAAATCNAGTTCACAGTTTCTGAAACATTTATTGGATTTTCTATCTTCATTTTAGCATTCTGAATTTTGTCTAAATTGAATGTTCTAGGAGCATTTTCAATTTATATATCTGTAAGGCAGATTATGAAATACTTCTAGGGTTCTTTCAAGGAGAGAATATCCCTTAGAGATATTTCAACAAATTTCAGGGTAGCAAATGAATCTGATGGATTAATCTGGATAAATGCACTGAGGTAGATATATAAGGTATATCTATGTTTGTGTTAGACCTGTAATTGCCTTCAGTTTAGTCTTCAATCATGCTGGTTAAAATTATTCACAGATGACTCCATGCCCTAAGATTGAGCACTGGTCTATTTTTGTGCAATTAAATGACTATCATCAGTAAAATCAATCTTTACTTTCAGTTTGGTCTGTTTTAGTAAAAGTTACAGTGATCATTCCCTGTAATTCCACCAATAGCAAGCTAGAATAATTTAGTGGTTTCATTATTCTAAGTTTTCAAGGGTAATCCCGCCCGAGTTTGTGGAGCTCAAAGTGTAGGAGGTCTCAAGACCTTGTTACTGTTGTTCTACTTTATGCTTGATCAGTGTCAGGGATAAAATAGAGTGAACCCTGTGAGGAGTATTTTTTATGTCAGCAAGAAAAGGGAACAACAGAAAATGGTGACTCTGCTGGGGACTTCATTCCATAATATAGATATTTTAAAGTCCAGTTTATGAAATCAAATATTGTGTATTTGCATTTTATATGTCCTCAAATATCACTGTCTAAAAGGTGAATCCTAATTTTCCCAAAGATTTGGGTGGCGACTCTGATTATTGGTTATAGTATTTCTAAGGGGAATACTAGCAGATTAAG
>MU223627.1:11660-35195 GCA_018584345.1 Thuja plicata
TATATATATATATATATATATATGTTACATCAATCTTTTAAATCTAGCATATTGTAGGTTTCTTCATATATGTAATATTTTTATTTTCTTTTATGTTTTAGTTCAATTTTAATATTATGTTACTTTGCATTATAAAATTTATGGCATTTAATAAATTATTCAGTGCATGGTTATATTTAATACTACTGAATACATGAGTAAATCAAAAACTAAATCAACAAATAAATAAACAACTAAATCAAAGACCAAATCAATGACTAAATCACTGATCAAAATCAGTGACTAAATCAACGACTAAATTGATGATGGAAATCAGTGACTAAATAAATGATTAAAATTGTTTAGTCATAAATTTAGTCGCACTATAAATGACTCCAAATTAAATACTAATGGTCACATGACTAATTTTAGTAATTTATATACAATTTTTAGTATTTTTTTAGTCACGTATTGTTGTTTTTGTACTAGTGGAATGATTTTTTGAAGTCTTTATCTGACGCTAAACTAGTAAATGATAGGAAGCCCATAGTTGTTTCATTTTATAATTAAATATTTTAATGTTTAGTAATTAGGGGATTTGGGTTTTTTTCTAATTTAATTTCAAGAAGTGCTAATTCCGCAAAAGGGGATGCTTTCATAAATCAAAGTATTGCGCATATGTTTCTATTCAGTGTATGCATTATTTGGAGGTATACAAGCTATATTATTTTCAGTTAATTGTTAATAATCACAATAGTTTAAATTTAGAAACAACAACATTGTCATTTCTTTCATGCAACATTTACATACTATTTAATTCATGTTTTCATGAATCAAACTATTGTTCTTATGAAACATTGGCAACGTGTCATTTTCCAAGTGAAGATGGGTGGTAACATGTTTCTGAATGGAGTTTCAAATGATTTTAATGGGATGTTCAACAATTTTTGGAAGATGTTGAATGATTTTAGTTGATTCACTTTATAATTAAATTTTTTTATGTTTTGTGTTTAAGGGATTTATGTTTTAAGTCCACTATTAATAATCATAGAAATCCAAATTTAGAAACAAAAACATTGTCATTTCTTTAATGCAACTCTTTTATACTATTCAATTCATGTTTTCATAAATCAAACTACTATTCATATTTTTTAATGTATGCATTTTTATACGCATACTAATTATAGTGGTTTTAATCACATGTTAGTAATCATCATAAAAATTCAATTATTGGAAACTACATCATTACCACTTCTTTAATCATATCATAATTACATCTTTATCTCCTCCAATGAATATACACATATACAAATAAATAATCATATATACTTAAATATTCACTTTGTTGTAAACATTGCTTTTGCTCATTCCCACTTGTAGTTTGATGTATTTTTCCATCATTTATTTATATGTTGTCTAGGGTTTGAGTGAATCAATTTCTTTGTCTTTATAATATGATATTGGATTATCTATTATTCTCCTCTTATACTGAGCCCTAAAATGTTTAATTTGTCATAGTTTTGGGTAATAAATACATATATACTTGCATACACACACATAATCTCTAAATAATTTACCATCCACTCTTCAATTTAAACAAGTAAACCCAAGATTATCATTTTTTTAATACATGTATTGATAATAGGTACAATGTGAGTGCAAGTTAACTCATTAGTATGGCATGGGGATGAAAGGGGAAAAGAACAAGTGGAATGCAAACAACTAGAGTCACCCGTGGGGTGCACTTCATGGATACATAGCCTGATGAAGATGTCATTCCACCAGAAGTTAAAGTTATTAATGGTTGTGTGGCACAAGCAATGATCGCTCCTAATGTCTAAATCAATGAGAACAATGATCAATCATGCAATGTAGAGAAGTTTTCCTCACCTTTTGTCCTCATTAGATAGTAGACAATATCTAACATGGAGCATGCACTTTCCAATGTAGAAGAAAATAACATGTCAGTCAGGGGTGTTGCAAAGAGTTGAGGTACACCTACTTCCAGTTGGAGGGCATGGATAAAGGGAACAACCATGAAAAAGAGAAAGGGACTATGTAAATATAGGAGAAGAGGATGAAGTATTGAAGTGGTGCAAGTACATGGATAATATTGGTCATGGTCTCCAAATCATTCAGCTACAGTCGATTGTTGCCCAAATTAGTGTAACAAGACCTGACACATTCAGCAATGGCATGTCAGGAAGATCATAGTGGGAAGGTTTTAAATGGTGCTACCCAGACTTGAAAATCAAAATAGATGAAGGAGTGGACACAAATAGAGTAATTATTCTTTCTCCTTGTATTGTAGCATCCTTCTACAAAAACATAGAAATAAAGTACAACCTCAACCATTGTTGTCCCAATAGAATTTGGAACTGAAATGAGACTGGCATGCAAGCTGGTAGGAACCATGGAATGAAAATCATTACAAGAAAGGGAATGATATGTGTCATGCATCTCATCTCAAAAAGAAGGGATTGGATTATTGTTTTGGCATTTTTTAGTGTAATTGGGTTCAGTATAGTTGGGTTCTACTTGTTTAAATCAAAGAGGCACATAAGAAACTATATTTCAAATTGTGAGTCGGGGTGTGCATGGTAACTCAAGAACATGCCTGAATGACAAAGGAACTAGTTATCAATTAGTAAGAACAATTTTTAGTATCCATTCTTGATGGGTTTTCACCCTCAAATAGCACCTTGCATATGTTTGATGGTCATGAAAACCATGTGGCATGGAAGAAAATAGAAGAAGAAAGACATCTAAACAAACATCTTAACCCTACTAGTGCATACCAACCACAAATGAAAACCATTAGATGCCAATGTATTCTCCCCTTTCAAAATATACTTCAAACAAAAAAGGACTGCATGGGTGGCTAACAACCCTCAGATTGAAATTGGACAGGAAGAGTTGGCAACTCTTGCAAGAAAAGCATCCATGTAGGCATTATCACCATGCAACATAATTAGTGGCTTCAGTAGGATGGTCATTTGGCCCCTTAGCCCTATTTCACTAGACAAGGATATGAGGCCAAGTGAGTTCATTTCTACTCAAGAGGAGGTGTTTCAACCTGTACCATAAGATGAGGTTGTTAAACATGAAGATGATGATGAGGTAATTGCAGTAGAGACCTTTTTTCAAATACAAGGTTATAGAGAGGCCAAAATTGGTGGTTTTGTGTGATAATTCTATGCACATGACATGGAGAGGGAAAGAAATGTATCCAAAGGTCTAATTTTCCCAGCAAAATCATCTAAGATAGATATTTTAGATGTTCAACTGGCCCAAAATGTGGTAATTGACACTACAAAATTCTTGAGTTTTCCAACTCAAGCTACTATATATGATTGGTTGAAAGAGGTAGCCACTAATATTGGTGTTATTAAAAAATTTGTTGATGAAGAAGCCTCCATTTCCATGTCATCCCCTCCACATACTTCTCCAGCAGAGGTTGTTCACTAATTTAAAAATGTATTCAATTGGGAGAAGCAAGATTATGGTGATTGTGACAATGGGATTGAGACAAGTGACCAGGATACTAACTTTGTGTCATGAACATAACAGGACGGGCAACAAAAAGTAGGCCCAACAAGTAGATTACTATGACTTCCAGTGTAGAGAGTGTATCAATCAATACATGGATTTCATTCAAGGGTACTTCTTCTCAATAGGTATTCACAAATTTTGATAGTCGGTGATTACATTGGCATAATTAACGAACAAGAGGAACAAAAGAAACAAAATGAGGAATTGTTACAGTGCAAGGAGTGGATGAGGGAGAGGAAGGCTAAACTTGTGATGAACTAGGTAATAGTAGAAATAAGTAGGTTGGAGAAGCAAGCAAAGAATCAAAAACAAGTCAAGGAGAAATAATTTAGAGAAAGGGAGGAGTCACAATGAAAAGAGAAGGACAAGAAATCCCAAGAGGAAAATAGAGGTCAGTCGTAAAGATGAAAAATATAGCAAAGGAAAATAAAAGAGTACAACAACTCCACCTCCACTCTCTAAAAAAGGCAATGAAAATATTACACCGACTACACATCTACCCTCTGAACTCCTAGCTCTGGTTCACATGTTGAACCTGTTGACCCTGTACTTTATATGAATTAATAATGTGCAGCAAGGGAGTACCCCTAGGTTCTCATCACAAATGGAAATGAATGTTGAGCAAATCAATGGATTGATAGCTCGTTTATCTTCTTTGTTACAAAACTCTCCCAATAAACTGACACCTCCTACAAGTGGGGAAGATGGTTTTGCCTCTACATATGAGGCACCTCATCCTTTTATAGGATTTATGAAAAATTGACTAAAGTGTTCGTAAAAATGAAAATACGATCAATATGGAAGCATAATTTTGGGATTTGATTTGTAGATCAAATTAATGTATAACTATGATATGATAATAAAAATTAGTGAATTGGACCTTACATATACAACATTTTTCATGAAATTCAATATGAGGTTCCAATATTTTGTCTTTTATTTCAATGTTGTAGCCATGGCTCAAATATGTTTATTTAAGATGTTGTAGCTATATTGGTAAATTGGTAAATGTTTATGTTGTCAAGTGAAAAGATATTTGTATGTTTATGTTTCACATATCTCTATCCATGTATCTAATGTGTGCACTTAATACATGTACATATATATACAATTGTATGATTTATGAAAATCATAGTTAAATACTATCCTAAAGTTGACCATAAAATATAATTCACAAATATTGGTTTTAGTGAAATGGTGAATGATTATACTGAGGTGTTGAACGATTTTATGAAATTAATTTTGTGCTTCAAATAATTCACAATATAAACAATAAATACTAAAAATAATAAATCACAATAATAATTCATAATAGTTTAAAGAATGGAGAATAATATGAAACATGTCTACCCTACGATAAAAAAATTGAACAACAAATTTTGTTTATGAGTTCATTGCCTTAGTAAATTCAAGAAGAATTTACATTTACTACGTGGTTGATGTCTTCAATCTCCTAGTAGGCCTCATTACCCTTCCCAAAAAGGATACATGCAAACAATAATAATCTTGAATACATTTATATTCGCACCATATATAACAATAAAATAATGAAATAAAAAATGATATAATATTTTGAGAGCAAGATTTCCCAAAAAAAAATTAGTGTGTTAACAAACACATTTACATTTCTGTGGAGGTCATCCAAATAGTCTTCTCACATCTTCAAGAGTCTCTCATACCTAGAAAAATATTATAATAACTGGTGAAAGTAAGGATCCTATAGAAATTTATCTTTGCAATTTTGCATGCACAACATTTGAAGAAAAGAAAATATTGCCCAATATTTTTACCAATTTCAAAATTGGACATCATGCATAGAGAAAGATGTACATACATGCATACATCAATATGCATACATATGTACATACATACATCTGAGAAATGGTTTGATTTACGAAAACATGGAATAAATAGTATGTAAATGTTACATCAAATAAATGCAATGGTGTTATTTCCAACTTTGGAATTTTTTGATTGTTTAATAGTTGATTGGAAACAGTACAATTTGTATGCCTCTAAATAATGCATATAGTGAACACATAGGTATTAACAATAGTTTATTTTATGAAAATGTGAATTAAAAAGTATCCTAAGGTACCAAAATGAACAACCACCCTGGTGTAGAGGATATTCAGTGAAAATAGAGAATTTTCAATGAAAATGTTGGAAATTCCCTCATATAAAATCATGTTGGAATGTGGAAATGAATGAATTGATGTGTTTAAGTAATATCTACATATATGCATACATACATACATACATTCATGCATACATAAACATACATACATATATGTTTATAAATATATATATATATACATGTATACATATATACATATACAAACATACATATATATATGCATACAAACATACATACATATGTACATACAAATATACATATGTAAATACATATATATGAATAGCCAAACTGTGAACATATTAAAATTATAAAAATAGGTTTTATTTAAATTATAAAATTAATTTCATAAATCATGAATAATGTATCGTCATTGGTTACATGAATTTGATTATAATTATAAAATGTAGAAAATATAAATATATAAAACTATTTTAGAAATACATGATAATATTTTTTAGTATTATATATATACAAAAATATAATATAATATAATTAAGAGTTGTATAGATTAATAATATTTTTTATTAAATTCAACAGCCTAACAAGGGGGTTGAACCTTACATAACCACAACCCGAAGGTGTGAAAGAGAAGAACAACTTTAGTAGAGGTCATTAACGACTTACTAACAACACACAAATAGTAAAGGTGCTATCAAAAACAAAATACAATATATAACTAGTACACAAGCGTAAAGGCTAATGGACCTCCTCAAGAGTGGGATGGCAGCTCACTCATCCCATGTGGAGAATAATGTGAGTTTCAAGAAAAAAATCCTGCATCATCGGACAACTGTCTATGCGATTCTATCCTTAGGATCCCCACCACAAGGGGGGCTGCTAATGGAACCCCATTTGGGCAACTGTCAGCACAAGGGCCAAAGTGTTGAGAAAGTTGTACTTTGTTAGCTAGAGATTGGAGCAGAGTGGGAGTAGCAAGTGGAGAAGGGTCCTCATGGCTAGAAGGGTCGCACCAGTAGTAACAGGAGTGGTGTTTGCAAAGTTTAAAGTAGGAGCATCACCTAGATTTACAAAAATAAATTCATCCTAATCCTCAAAGGAAGAATCAGAAGGCAGGATGGTCAAATGTACTTTTCCAATATGTTTCAAGCAAGTGGGTGTGCCTTTACACTGTAAGAGAGAACAATCAGTTGTTAAGTGACTAGTAGAGAAACACTGATAACCTCAAAATGAGATACTCTCATAATCTATTACTTGAGTCCATGACCTATCCCCCACCATGAGAACCACATCACCATGGAGAGATGTGGAGATATCAATTTCCACCAAAATACTTGCAAAGGTAGAGAGAGCCATAGAAGTTGTAGTATCATCCATCTTTATGAAACAACTAAAAGAGTTTCCAATGGCCTCAAAAAATTTCTCCCAAAAGTGAAGGGGAAGATTCGGGAGCCAAACCCACACTAGACACACACTAAGTAGTTCAGTAAGAGGATTAAAGGAAATTGTCCAAGTTTTGGCCGAGAGAGTGGTCCCCAAAACCCATAGCTTTCTTAGCACCAAATCTCATTTTAGAAGAATTAAAAAAAGAAACAAAAAATTCCTTAGCACAAGTTTAAAGATCAATATTACAAGGAACCAAGGGCCTCCATGAATCTATCACCCAGTGATAAATATATGGAAGAGAGGTTCAAAAAATAATGAATCTACAAACCAACCGGCGACATTGGTAGAAATCCAATTTTCCCACCACATTTGAACCACACCATAGTAGGGGATGTCTTGTCACTAGGAATAGGTTGAGATTTCTCCTTTGGAGGTACAGATTTGGTGGCACAAGTAAAACTCCTTCCGCTAGTAGCAATAATCCCAGAACTAGGTCTCTGAGGGGGGTTCCCTATAGACATTGTTCTAACACAAACCCTCCCATGAACAATGTCAGGAATACCCCCCACCAGGGATTTTTTAGTGGCGATCCTTCGCCAATTGGTGAATATGTCCCGTCAGGCGTATAGAAATTGGCAAAAAAATGCATAGTATATTGGTTGACCGGTTCACCCAGATTTTATAAAAGAACTCTATAGTGGTTAGGTTGTTTGCCACTACTTGCATTTATTTTCACTTTAATAGTGGGGTTGTTCGCTCATTTACCTATTGTATATTTACTATTATTCACCCCGGATTAAGGAAGGGGTATTTATCAAGGATCACCATTCGCCAAAGGCCCATTATCCCAAGTTAAATTTTTATTTGCACTAGGACCCAATTCACCATACATTGTAATTAATCGTGTCCCAAATTCCTTCCCTATTCGCCTAGTCATTTACTTGAAATTACGCGGGGTTTGCCAAATATTATTTGTTATCATATGCAATTATCGGCCCCTTTTCCAAAATTCAAAATAAGCATTTGTATATAAGGATAGTTTCAAGAGATTTAGGAGAAAAAAATTTTAGTTGATTCTGAGAAAACAACTACGATCGATAGCGAACCGGAAAGACTACAAATCCTCAGTATCTTATTCAAGTAAAATTTTATTGCAACCTTAATTTGTTGGAGATGTCACAGTCAAAGTTAAACAGGAAGAGGACTATTGAAGGTGGAGAATCTGGAGATATCCAAGAGAGGCCAACGAAATGCAAAAAAATATCTTCATACTTTGGCGGGGGCAGACACAATGGTGTTGGTCAAAGTGAGGAAGGTACATCATTAGAGGAACATGTACAACTTCAAGGTTATCAACTTACACATGAGTCTATTCAAAAAACTGGGGAACCTAATAAATCTAGTGATGAAGTTGTGGAACCTGATATCTCTGATGAAGATGACCTTGAAGATGAATTTCAAGTAAATAACCAGTACCAAGATGAATCGATCGACTTCGGTGATGATGATGGTTAAATTAATAGTAACACTAAAGGGAGAGGAAAATCAAAAGAAAAAATTGATCGTTAATGGGAGATGTCCAGGAGATTTAAATTTGATTGGTAAGAAAAGTATCCATTCATTGAACCCATGGACAATCCAATTGTAGGTGAGCCACTAGTAGAATGCAGATGTACGATTTGTAGTTGGAAGTATAAAAAATAAAATTGGTTGCAGCTTAAACTAGACACCATAGAGAAACATGTTGGTAAGGTTTACGAAACCTCAACTATAGATGGAAAGGAAATAAAAGTGGTAAGATATAAAACAAAGGATCAATGTCAACATCAAAGGCATGTTGAGGAATATTATTTATTTCAAAAATTTAAGACGAATCCTGGTGAAGTTCAAGGTTCTATTAATGCTATTTTTGCAAAATAAAGTGAAGTAGAAGAACGCGAAAAAGTTGTTCAATTAAGTAATTTTTTCCATATTGTGAGCAGAGGGCATCCAATGACAGACTATCCAGAAATGAGCGGTTTGTTACACTTTCTGAAAGTTCCTAACTATCCTATCACTCATTGGTCAATAAACAGTGGATGGGAATGGGAAAGTTGTATTGCCCAGGTTGAAATAGAGGATGTACAAAGAAAAATAAAAGATTCAACCTTTATTGCATTGTCCTTAGACAAAGTTACAACAATAGATATTATTTCATGGGTATGCATGCATGTTTATACTGTACAAAATAATGTCTGCCAACCTTATCTACTAACTGTTGAGAAATTGAGGGACAATGCGACATCGGAAACTTTATTTCAATTAGTAAAGAGCCATTTAATTGAATATGGAGCTATGGATGAATTGAAAATAGCGAAGAAGTTGATCTGTGTTGGAGCAGATAGAGCTTCAGTAATGCAAGGTCAAAGGAATGTTCTTTGCACAAAGATGCAGGCTTCTTGTTCACTGTATGTTATTGGCATTCACTATATGGCCCACGGGATGAATCTTTTTTTTAGATTTGTGAAGAAGTTTCCTTTAGTAAACAAGGTTGAAGATTTAGTAAGAGAGTTGTACTCATATTTTTGTCGAAGTCCCAAACATTTTAGGGAATTTTAGCACTTTGCTGATGGAATTACCAATGGAAACAAGCTTCTAAAAGATGTTGGTACTAGATGGATCTCTTTGGATGGACCAGTGCATCGAGTTTTTTCCTAATATCAATATTTGATTGGAATTATGTATGAAAATCACGACAATGCAAAAAATCAGAGATGTGGTGACCTGCTTCGGAGGTTAAGCAATATAGAGACACTTTTGACTTTAGCATCTCTTCTTCCCATGCTAGATGAAATGACATTCATTATGAAAAAATCCCATCAAAGATTCATGTATATTGCAGAATATGCTACTTTGCGTAAAATGTCATGCCAAGCCCTTGATAATCTTTATCGAAATGACCCAAATTTATTCGATGAAAAATTTAATCACTCGAGGAAACTAACAGATTTGGACAATCCTGATAATTATTTAAAGATCGTTGAAAATGGAGATTTATGTGTTTGTGTAAGGGGATTTCAGATACCAATGTACTACACTACCCCAAAGAAGCGAGCTACAAGAGTTATAGGGGAAGAGTTTACCAAGATTGTCGAGTCTATAGAAGTTAATGCAAGGGACATAGCCTATAAAGTTTCCTCTAAAATAAGATCCTTATTCCCATACAAACAATTTCTTGAGGCCGTGGTTCCTCAATATTGGAACTTAAACTCTAAGGAAGATTATCGTAATAGGTTGTTGACTTTGATAAAGGAATTTTGGAAATCTGTAGAATTTAATGGAGTGACTATCAATGGAATTTTAGATGAAGGTCTTCTTAGACAGCAATCAGGCACTTTTACAAGGACTATGAAGCCTCAATATCAATTAATGCATAACCCACATGCAGAGGGCTCGGCAATAAGAATTTGGATAGAACTAAAATAGAGCACAATGTTGCATGATGAAATTTCAGAGTTCTTCAAGCTTGTTGATCTATGTCAAACCATGATATTGGGTTCGATGGAGGATGAGAGAGTTTTCAGTGCTTTGGGCTTCCTAAAATCAAATCTAAGAAACAAACTAGACAAGAATTTAGAAACATGCTTGAGGGTCTAGACAACTAGATATGATGTCAATACTTTTCCTTATCAAAAAGCAATGGAAACTGGAAGAAAAGATGCAAAAGAAGAGGGTTGGGCAATGCCATTAACCAATCTCTGACTCTGAGTGGGACAAATATAGGTGGAAATGGGAGTGGGATTCATAGAAATAGAGATTAGAGTGAAGAAGACACAAATGAAAATGAAGAGAACAATGAAGAAATTGGAATACCAGAATTAGATGATGATGACGATGCAGACATAAATTTGCAAATCTAGAAAATTTCTGCTAAATTAGCAGTAGCAATCAATAGGTATTTTTTGAACTTATTAACTACTATATCATAGAATTCAATGTTCATTTTAGAAAAGCAAGAATGTATTATGTTTCATCATTAAATTTTGAGAACAAAGAGTATCATTACTGTAGTTTGTATCGTATCATCAATGATCATTCATATTTGAATTTGAAATTGTTGAATGACATTTTGTATTCCAATAGCATATAACAAAGTAAATCAACTAACAATAACTGAATAAAATAGAGTAACTCAATGTACATTAAATTGGAAAACATGAAAATTAGATAGAGTGCAAATTGTTTTATATTCATTTGAAATACATTACAATTTACAGTAGTTCAAAATTTAGAGCAATCTTTGTAGGCCAGTCCAAACATCCTCTGATGGCAGAATAATTTGGTTCATAGTATAGTCACACTCCTACAACTTCGTTAGAAATTCATATTTGGAAGTGTGACTTGACAACACTGTTGCTTCTAAAACTCCATTCAAAGTTCTCACTGGTTTCATGAAATCCATGAATGTATCAGGAGATATGTATATAGGAAGAAAGCGTAAATCAATATTTATTTTGTCCTAAAGTTTCCTTTTGTAAATTTCCCTTCCAATTAACTTATTTGCGTCAAATCCCTTAGGCAAACTAGGACTTTCTAAATTTTCTTTCCTTTGTTCCATCTTTAAGATCTTCTTCTTAGCTTTGTCATCCATTTCATGTGCTTCCCATAGCTTCTCACATTTTTTAATGATACTTGATACCATTGTTGAGGCATCAAGGTGGGTGTTAATTCCCTTGTTTGATAGATAACTATCACTCTTACTACAGAGTTGTTGCATAATATCTTTTGCTTTATTTTCTTTCTTAAAAACATCCATGTTATGTTAAATGTTCTTATGGAGCTTCAAATAACATACTCTCATACTTTGAAGCATTTCAAACCACTCAAACAAGCTATCAAACATCCCCAATATTTGGCCCCAAATGTGTTATTTAGTAATCTTCACTAAATTATTAATAGTATTTGTTAAAGTTTGAATTGTATTATAGGCCTTCTTTAGTTTTTCTGCCATTTTTTCACAATTATTTTTCTCTTCCACTACTTTGTGTTCCCAGTGATTGGCTTTATCCTCCTAAGAGTCCAATTGCTTTTCCATTTCGCAGTTGGAGGCAGCATTATTCTCCATGGTGTTAAATAACTTTTGTGAAGTGACTCTTTCTTCCTCAAGTTTTTTACTAATTTCTGCCAATTTCCCCCTCAGTGCCTTCAACTCTGCCTGCTCTTGTTCCTTCACTACTGCATCCGCATGTTCCTGCTCTATATTTGCTGATGTAGAGATCAATTTTTTAATCTTTTTCTGTAATTCTTTCAAACTGTTCGTTGAAGCTTTCCTCTTTGATTTTTCATTGGCAATGTTTTCCTGTAACTTTTCTATATTTTCTCGAGCTTACTTTTCTCTCTTTCCAGCTTTAGTAGTGCACTGTAGACCACTTGGTTTGTAGACTTTCACACATTGATTTTGTCCACATTTTTAACTTTGGAAAAATCCATTTGGAGAGTGCTAACTCAAAATTCAGATGGATCTATCTGACTCTTTGGTGGGTTTCCATCTTTTTGGGGTGGAATAACAACCATGAACTCCATCATGTCTCTATTTGGGTCATATGTTGGAAAAACCCTGTTGGATGCATGTTGTTCCTCTAAAGCTACAGTAAGGGCACCAGTCTGTAATGTCTTCTTTATTTCCTTATTCTTGGTTGTTTCTGTAAATTTATTATAGAAATCTTTGAAACAAAAATCTGGTGTTGCAAAAGGATTTGAATGTTTGAAAGGTGAACCAGAGCTTGCAATGCCTATTGATATAACTTATGTTGTTTGAGGATTTAAACTTTTAAAGGGTTTTGCTAAGCCTGAAAGTGCAAACAATTCTTTAGGATCGAGTGTCAATGATCTAGAAACCTTTTGCTTCTTGACACTATCTTCTTCTATGGGATTCTGTGTAGATTCTACTGGCCTCTTTAGAGAGGGAACTTGTTGTATAAGTTGCCCAGTCTCACTGGCACTAGTGCCACTACTAGACCCAGTAGCAGTAGATTCCCCAATCTCACCTGTGGCAATGGATGTTCTTGTGGGCATATTGGTTCCTAATGAATCTAATGTGTCCTCTCCAAACCCAAGGCCTGCACCAAGTCCATGATCAGTTTTTTTGCGACAATTGGAATCCAGATGACTTCTCCTATAGGATCCAAACTGCCACCTTTATAACCCATTTTTTCCACAATGTGTGCCCCTTTTATATATACTTGTTTCTGGTAGTCGTTGACTCCACTGTGACCTGGAGTAAATGCAATTGGTGGATTATCATCCTGACTGTTTGGAGAATTGTTTTCGTATGCCATGGTAGGATGCTCCAAATTCCACAATTTGTTAAACTCTATATCCTCATCTATTTCATCTAGGTCTGTACTAATCTTTGGTTCACCAAGATCCTTTCTCATACTCCAAAAATCAGTCATTTTTGTTTGAGTCCATTTTCTATCCTTACACTCTTCTTCTATTTTCTTTGGTATTTTTATGTTTGATGGATGAGCACCTTTTTCGTAGAAATTGTAGGACATTCTAGGTTTTACAATGCCCTAGTTTATTGATGTCATAATTTGTGATGACAACTGTTCAACTAAAAAAATTTCCTCAGCGGAACCTTTCTCCATTTCTTTTGTAACGTCATCCCAGCTATCCTTATTTTTCAACTTTTCTAGCAATGGTTTACTTTCATGTTGAAATAAGTTTGCAGAGTTCTTATTAGCAAAAAGCATTGTTTGAATGACGTTGAGTGGATCATACTTCCAGTACCACTCTAAATCAAATTGAAAATTTTCTAAAAAAGAATTTTCCACTTTGAATGCCTTTCTCTCAAATGTTAACCCTCCAATATTTGAGAAACGTAAGGAAGGGAATATGCTCTTCTTCGACTAGACAGCGAAGAGTTTATATGTGCTCTCAAGTTGTAGTACATATTCTACTACAAACACCATGTCTATCACATGCATTGGAAGTTTGTGGGGTTGTATTTTTGATTTGTAAAACCTTAGCACAGTGTATTCTTCCATTAAGTACCAGCAGCCAATTGAATTGTGCTTCCAAGTTGGATGCAATCCCTACATGAAGCAGACAATCTGGGCATTGGAGTGCTTGTTATTTTTTTGTACAATGGTGCCAAAAAGAAATCTACAAAATTACTGTAATTCCTTCTGCTATCATACATCCTTATATGAGATGTCCAGTTATATATTGGAGTACCTATAAGACTCATTGGAGTACCTGTTGATCTTGTCCCCCTCTGAATTTTAAGCTTGTTGTTTTTTTCTCATTACTATTGCAGCATGCTTGGCTAGAAGAAGATAGCACAAGTAGGTTGTGAACCTAAATGTCTTAGAATTGCTTATTTTAATCAATGTTAATTATTCTTGCATCGATCGAACCACGTGTCCAACAAAATTATATCTTACTGGTTCATTAACACAATGGATATCCCAAATAAATTAAAGAATGTTTGCACCCACTTCCCTATTGTTTTCCGTTCCCAGGCAAAACTCTAGCGAGGATATATAGTATCCTGAACCCATGGCACAAAAATGTTAAAATCATAAGGAGGCTTATGATTCTCACCCAATGAAGCCTTTGCCTCTGCAACTATTATACCCTTTATAAATGAATCTTTTGCATTTGGCACGACCACCTCATATTTGTTTGCCAGCAATCTAAGGTCAATAAGGACATTATAGTTTTGTCGATCAAACCCTAGGTCTAGCAAACTGAGAAATTCTTCATGGGTTATTGATAAAATTTCTTCCTGATAATCTTTATTCACAATTTCTTTTCTTTCTTCATCATAATTTTCTACACAAATCAAGACAATTTATGGGCAACCGAAAACTTTGAGTAACAGCATGCAACCCAAACCTACATCCCACGAAGCAACTTTATTCATTTTTGCATCTATCGCTGGATTAAATTTTATAAATTCAGGCCTCTTTGGCCTAGTTGCCTTACTACACAATGTATGTTTAATTGATATAACTCTCCTTTAACCGTCGATAGCAGGATCATAAACATTGTGATACTCATCAGTGAAACTAGGGATTTCTACTAGTTTTCTACAGTCTATTAAAGTTTTCCCATCTGCTTGCCCTTGGCCTTGAGTTTTCGCTTTCCCCATTGTTCTTCGGAAGAATGAAAAAACACAGAATCACAGATATTTACTAAAAAAATCACAGATAATAAATAACTAATTAATAAAATCCCAATTTAAGAAAACACTAACTGTACATGCAAGAATTAAAATTTCAAAATCAAGTTAAACATAATTTTTGACATTACAAAATCGGGATGCATCAGGCTAGATTTCTTACTTGAAATTATATTTTGAAATCTGGATAGATAGAAGTTAGAATGGCTAAGAGTAAGACTCTCACAAATTATAGTCTCAAAATCTTTAGAGACGGTTTAACAGTTATTTTTAGCTGTGCTGCTACGAGCCTACGATTCGATAGGTTATTAAAAAGGAAATGTTAAAAACCTTTCGTTAAAACTTAAATGCAACAAATCAAATGAATATTACACAACTCACATGTCACATTTTTGGAATGATTTAAATGAATATTAAATTAAAAACACGTACAAATTAAATTTTAATTACACATGTCACATTTTAGGAGCGAGTTTTCAGAAAAGGTCTTTGAAACCCATAGTACTTCTGAAATACAACTTCAACTGTTCATCTCTTGTAATCCAATGATTGTTATGATTTTAAAATATTAATAGCATATAACAAAGTAAATCAACTAAAAATATTAATAGCATAAGATTGTTAGATTTTCTTTTAAGATAGGTGGATCATTGAAGATTGTTTCACGTGTCACATTTCCGCAGCGATTTAAATTAATATTAAATTAAAAATTCATACAAATGAAATGTTAATTGCACGTGTCACGTTTCCAGTGCAATTTTTCTTAAAATATATTTGAAACCCATAGTACTTTCAAAATAAACTTCAACCGTTCCTCTCTCTTAATCCAACGATTGTTACGATTTTAAAATATTAATAATTTAATACACACTAATGAATATAACCATTAAATGATAAATTTTGGAAATATTTAATTATTACATGAAACAAAAGTACAACGCCAATATTTTATATTACATTAGGAAAAATTTCATTACAAATTTACAATTCAACGACGCCCATAGGCCATATCTATTAACGATTCTTATAATCAAAACAAAAAAGAAAAGCACTTCAAATTTCTTAAAACATTTTCATATTTTTTACAGGGACAGGGACAGAGGGAGACATAGTCAGGGACTATCCAGCTCAGGCTCCCTTCATTCTATGTGGAACTTTGAAGAGAGGATAATCTCAGAGAATTCTTCTAGCCATTGATAGTCCTTAGTTTCCTCTAATAGGAGCCACTTCCGGAGGAAATCCCTCCCAATATGTGCTCACTTCCAATGACGCATGAGCTGATCAACATCAAGGTTCAGTAGAAACGGTTGCCTGGACACATTTTCTCCTAGTTGTAGAATCCTAGGCAAATCATTTTCCCAAGGAATTCCAAACCCAATTTCTACAAACACGACAACATTCACATCGTCGTCGAGGTACTCTTCTCTGAGAACTTTCCTCAGAAGCATGAGAATATCCACCTTTTCCCCTCCCAGGTCCAACAGAGATGCCAAGAACTGAGACAAAATGTCAGTGTTAACTCTATACCTATTTTCACTCTCCAGAAATTCACCTCCCAGCACCATCCTTATAGCCTCCTTGGTGAAGGCTCCCAACTCCGTAGCAACAGATGCAGGATTGGTTTTGTGACCAGGCCCAAAAAGGTCTGCTGATCCTCCAAGGCAGTGCATCTTAAACGAATTGGAGTTTCCATTGAAAATCAAACTGATATTAGTATTCTAATTTATGACAAAAAACAAAGAGAACCTAGCACTCGCAGACTATTTTCACAAATTTGCTTTCACAATCATAAATTAACGAGTGTAGATCATCTATTTATAAGCCCTGATTGGAATTGTTTCTCTCCCCTAAAAATCTAATTAATTCGTAAGTTAAATGGCAACTATCCTTCAAAAATCTCCAAATCTTTCATATTTAATGCAATAGTGGGTGAAATTGGAAACAACACTTATGATAAGACATTTTCTATTTTGAGAATAATGAAGGCTGAAAGGATCGCATCACACAGGTGGACATAACAATTCTTTATTATAAAAAAAACTTGAAACTTGTGCCCACTCCACAAAAACAATAAGCAAAGTACGTTAGCTACAGCAGGAAATGAAGCTTTACCGTTGAGGTAAGATCATCGAACGGTCAAAAAACAATGTCCTTAGATGACATGATGTTTTCATTTAAGCGTTAACTTTAAGGCATTATTTTATCGAGCTAATTAATACATATTTGTCATTAAAAATTGAAAGGCTCCATCTAAGCAGCCATTAATTGACATTACTTTAATTGATGTCATCTACTCATCGCCATTAATTAATATTTATATATAATATTATCGAAGATTGCCAAAAGAATTTTTCTTTTTTAATGTCAGAAAATGAGGTCACAGACTCCCACATCCGTTGGATTACAACATATCAATGGCCAAAGGTGAATTTTGGGCCTATTGTTGGTCTTCATAATCTTTATGCCAAACTCTCAGCGGAATCATGACATGTGGTATGATTGATCGTGGGCTTATTGGTACGATCAATCATACCATTTGTCATGGTTCTGCCGAGAGTTTGTTGTAAAGATTATGAAGACCAACAATAGGCCCGAAATTCACCTTTGGCCGTTGATATGTTGTAATCCAACGGATGTGTGATTCTATGACGTCATTGTGATGGGACCCAATGCAACTTCAACATCAAATCAGAACCATTGGATTAAGAGAGATTAACGGTGGAAGGTGCATTTCGGAAGAAATATGGTGACATAACTCCTTTACTGAAAACTCACTCCAGAATCATCACACGTGTCATTCTTTGAGAATGAAAACTTAGGAGAATGAAACTTTAATAGTTATTTCCAATTATTAAATCGCCATACCAACTTTACAACTATTGTATTAAATCACCAAGTTTATATGTATTTTTGAAAAACATTTGCCATGACAAATAAATTAATTACAATATTTGGAAAATAATTTCACCATAATTTATCAGTATAATTTTCCAGCTTCGCCAATTAAATTAATAATTTTCCTATTACAATCATTTGTTGTCGCCATATTTTTATAAAAATGGTATACGTTATTAAAAAATTTGCCACCAAATATCCATAATTTGAAACACAAGTGGCCATCAATATTAAAAAATTGCCCTCCAAAAAAAATGTGATTCGCCACAATTTTATACTTTTCGGGAGGGGGGGTTTCTTAAAGTTATCTATGCCCCCCACCAATGTTAATATTGTTTCTAATAATGTTAATATTGTTAATATTATTTCTAATTCATTAATTATATTTTCATGTGCATATTTTATTCATACTTCAATTGTAATAATTTTTAAAAAAAAAATCTTTTTATTTAAATATCTATTGTCTTTATTTATTATTATGATATTTTTATTATAATTTTGATTTTGATATATTTGGACTTTGTATTTAGTTTAGTTTTTTTATTTAGATATAAGTTTTAAATTTATTTTAATTATTATATCTTAATCAGAACTAAAAGTTATTAAAATTATTTTAATTTTTATAATTATTTACCTTATTAGATTTTTTATTAATGTAGGATATTTATGTCTTCAAATTTTTATTTTTAAAGTAAAATAAAATTCATATTTAAAATTTATATCAAAGATTATTTTGATTAGTCATTGTGCTAATAATCAATCATAACATTGTCTCTAAGGAGTTATATTTAGGGTGGGACCCCTCTCTCTCTCTCTCTCTCTCTCTCTCTCTCTCTCTCTCTCTCTCTCTCTCTTATATAAGAAATAAAAGTAGAAAAATGAGNTATATTTAGGGTGGGCCCCCTCTCTCTCTCTCTCTCTCTCTCTCTCTCTCTCTCTCTCTCTCTCTCTCTCTTATATAAGAAATAAAAGTAGAAAAATGAGGAATTCATTAAGTATTTAAATAAGAAATGACAATCAAATGTTAAACAAAACCTAATAAGTACAACAAAAATCAATTTGAAGATAGAAGGAAAAGACCTATCGAAGATGGACAAAAGAGAATATTTGAAGATAGAATGAAACAAATCAATTTACTAAAGGTAGTGAGAAAACTAAGGGGGAAATCATAAGGTAAAATAACTATAAAAGAAATAAATCCTATGGAAATTGATAGAATTGATGAAATACATCAAAGAATAAATATATCACAAAAATTTTGAGATGTAGATGAAAGAAGGATAAAGATAAACAGAATTAAAAACATAGATAAATCTCAATAATTTTAGCAACCATTGAATATAAACTTGGAGAATATTAAAATAATCAAGAACCCTAAATTTTAAAAAAAAAATGAGGAATTGTTAGCTTGAAAAAGAAGTTATGTAGGTGGTAGAGGTATTATCAAGATATGAAGATCTTCGGCCCGAAGAGATTTATATATAAAATATATCAATAAGAAGGTAGTGCAATAAAGATAAAATAAAAGAATGTCCACATTGTTGATTGTACACCAATGCTTGATATGTATTGCATCTCGACCTTTGCTCCCATTGGGAACCCCATGCCTTAGCTGAACCATTATGAGATCATACACATGGAGCCACATTGGAGGAATATATGTCTTCTTTTGTTCTATGTACTTACATAAGTACACTTGGTCATTAGGTTTATAATTCATTTTCATATTGCTTATATCTCTAAGAGAGAAAAAAATGTACCTTCGTGACCGAACTATTTCATTTTATGTGATCCTGTTATTTGATAGTTGTGTCTATTAGTTTTCTTCCATTCATTCACCTTTTTAGTTTTCTTTCGAGTATATAATGTCTCATTTTGTAATTGTTTTTATCATATTTTTCTCATCATTTTACTTTTCTCACTTTCTTAGTATAATTTAACAAATAGTCACCCATTTGTAGATTAAATAAGATTAATAAGATTTGAAAAAAAGTGTTAATCTTTAATTTTTATAATTTTAAATTTTACATAAACCTGTATATTTAATATTTAATTGTTTTTTATGCAAAACCCTTAATGCACATATATAGTAAATTAATAAGAAATAATACATAAGATAGAAAAGGACAAACTAATAAATACAAAAAGAGGAGAGAGGAAGAGGAAATATTGACCTTTCGAAGTGTTGGGGCCCATAAGGAATTCAATGGCAAGCCACCAACAACACTAGAATTACAAAACAAATAAAGGAGCATAGCAACAATCAATAGACTGTGGAACCCAAACGCAGATGCATGAAGCCACATAATTTACACAACAAGGTGGCCAGACAAGACCGCAACAAACAAAGAAAAGAGGCAAAGAAGTACAAGATTAAGGAGAATATACTATTGTGCATATAATTCTCTGCTAGTGGTCTACATATATCTTGATGAGGATTTTTTATTCCTCTATCAAACCTGCTTTGAGTATTTTTTATCTAGGTGGACATTTTTCACCAAAACTTTGAGTTTTTCAAATGTTGATGAAAATGACTTCATTGCGTAGAGTTTTGTGAGAGATTTCCTATGCAACTTGAACACGCTCAAATGCAATCTATATGTGCAAGTTATGGTCGATCAAAGATGTACAAAAAATGTTGACCAGATACAGATGATGACATCAGCATGGTGACTTGGCAGGATCCTATAATGACACGTGGCAGGCTCTTGTGATGACACATGGTAGGTGTTGAAGATGATGTGGCATTAATGTTTAGGTACTAACACGTGTTGACATGGACCAATTAGGTACTAACACATGTCAGAAGGCAGTGAATAAAATGGTGCAAGGTAGCACCTCTACAATTTTCCTCTAGATTGTGTTTATATTTTCTATTAATGTTTGTTGGGGCAATTCAAACCCCAAACCTAGTACATCCTACTTTCACTCCCAACTGTTGAGCTACACAGTTTCTTTGAGATAATATAGAAAAAGAGGCTCGGGCTCAAACTCGAGACCCCCTATAAATATGTCAAAATATTGTTCCATAGGGGCAAGGTGAAAAAGGTAATAATATTATGCAGAAAGTAAAATTTGAAGTCATATTATTTAGACTTAACTTGGGGTTTTTTTAAGGCTTTTTAGAGCCAACTTCTTGTAAAATCCATAGGGAAAATACTTGAAGACTTCTTAGTCTGTTTAGAAGACCATGTAGTCCATTTTTGAATCTGAATGTTTTATGTGTGGAGCATGAAACAAAGCTTGTGTGTGGAACACAAATAAAGCATTAGTGAAGGAGCTTGTGTTCAATTCTTTTGTCAAAGTAGAACGTATCTTTAAAAGAGAGACATTGCCACATGATGTGAGAGTTCATTCCTTTTGTATTGGAAAAGAAGAGCATCTCTTTGAAGGAGAGATAATAAAATAATTGTGTGATTAAGCAAACCCAAAGATATATTTAGGGTGTCTAGTGAACATCATTACCAATTGCTTTCCTTTTGATCCCATTGTTATTTGATGATTTCTTATGTTTTTTATTTCCACAAGTAAACTTCTTAATGAATAATGAAGAGATTAGGTGAAATTAATGGCATTGAATTTACAAGTTGGATTCAAACCTTAATTCACAAGATTCTAGAAGTATATATTTAAAATTAGAGAAAATTTAAGCATCTGATTTCATATCTTAATTTGAACTTAGATTTGGTAAATTTCTCATCAAGTTTACAAATCAATTTATATTTTCTACTCATCCAAGACATACATCTTGTTCACTTTAGAAAACTGCCTTTCTCACCAAAGGACGTATTGTTCCTAATGAGAACTTGATGTTCCTTTCTCAAAAAACTTGTTATACTTCATTTAGAGCCACAATCTTATTAGTGGAAACGTGTTGTTCTCGCAACTTTATGTTTATCTTTTCATAGTTTTTTTGTTCCTTCACTTCAACTAATACAATTAGAAAGAAAAATTAATCTACATTCACTTAGAGTCACTCTCTCATTGGTGACAACCTGTTGTTGTCCTCAGAATATTATGTTGTTGTCTACATGGTTTTGTTATTCCTTCATTGGTGACAACCTATTGTTCTCACAACTTTATGTTGCTCATTACATGGCTTTGTTGTTCCATCTCTACAACTATTTACATCAAGCTTGAAGACCATGCATGGCTTCTAGCCACGAAAGGTCAAAATAGTTGCACAATACAAAAACACATGTTAGCAAACAACAATCAAGAGGCTAAGGATAATTGTGTCGATAGATGTGGGAAGCTTCAAGTTCATCATGAGTAAAAACTAGTTCCCCATATATCAAATCAGTCATTGTTTGCCAAAAAAAATAGCAATCTTGTTGCCCTCTCAGTAAGTATGGGATATCTAGTAAGATTAGAAAGAAGATAGAATATCCCAAGCCTCTGAAAGTATGTAATTAATTTTCCAATTGGGTATTTGTCTTGTGCTTAATGCGTTTATAATTATTATGGAGTTCCCTTCAATTACCAAATGGGTGGGAGATTGAAATTTTGTATGCTAGTTTCAAACCTACCAGCGATACCTAAGTGTCAACAATATTATTTGTGCAATCTTGAACTTTATGAGCAACAATAAATAGTATTCTCCTGGATGGATTCCTGAGGACACATCCCACTCCTGAAAGTCCTAGATTGCCTCTAGAGGAACCATCAAAATTTAGTTTAGTGAACCTAGGTGGACGAGCTTTCCATGCGATAGAATTTATGTCAACTTTTCGAGGAATATTGATCATAAGACTACATTTGAAGGGAAGGGAAATTTGTTCCCAAATCGAAAGAAAGTTGGAGTCCTACGAAGTAAACATGGATGTTAACCCTTTAGTTTTTGACAATTTTTTATATTGTAGATTCAATCTTTATAATAACCTTATCGCGTAGATATTTTTTCCTAATATTTAATCATCTTTGTCGCCTGATGGGTGAGTGGTTGTGGTGTTGTGGTTGCATCGGGTGGCCTAGGTTTCAACTCTCCTACTTCATTTTTGGTTTGATATCAGTCATGATGTCCTTCAAATTTTCATCTTTGGTCCTTCATATTCCTTGGATTTATGCTCTTTGTGGTATGCTCTTCTTTGATGGGGTCTCCAATTCATTTGTTCTCAAAATTAGGGGGCCTTTTCCTCTTGGCCCATGGATTTATGATCTAATGATCTCTTTTTCATCCTTCATATGGATAAAATGGTGCTATGGGTTTACATTTGTGATGTTGACTTCGTATCTTTGGATGCTTCTGCTGGTGTGGATTGGTTGTTTTGGTTTATCGGTGTTTGGGCCTGGTCTGCATGTTGCATGGTTGAGTTGGTCCAGCAGGTCGATCTAGGGTTGTAAATTTTGTGTAAACTATTTTTTCTCTGCACGGATCCTGACTATTATGTTTCTCTCTATGTATTTGATTCCTCTTTTAATAGAATGGGTGCTTCCCCCTTGGTAGCGATTTTCCATATAT
>MU223627.1:35434-65691 GCA_018584345.1 Thuja plicata
ACTACTATTCTTTACTCTTCACCGAACTAAATATCATTCATAAAAATATTGAAAAACATGTAAAGTAAATTAGAAAACCATGACAGATAACTCTATGATTTTTGGTCACACAAAAATCCTTTGTTAGAGGAATGGCACCCACAATCCTTCACTACTGCAGCATAAAGGTTGCTCCATTAGAGCTACAATTTTAGCTACTTCTGATAGCTTACCCTGTTAGGAGTATTATACTCGGTCAAGAGTACAAAAGACTTATTCAGTCTACCTTGTTAAAGGATTTTACAATCTCTCATCTAAGAAATGTACCCGGTTAGAGGATTTACAAAATGACATGTTAGGGCCTACCGAGTGAATGGGATTTCTACTCTCCTAACTATTACAAAAATGTCTGCAAGTATGCATCAACCATATTGTTGTTCAGACTCTTTATGCTCTGTAAGTGCATTACCTCCTTCTGCACTCAGTAACTGTTATGATCTGCATCTTAAAACTTCTACATTCTAACTCATTTAGCTATTTTGTTGTAATTGTTTTTGTCTCTGTAATATTCATCATCATTTGTCATCTTCATGCTCTATTCCTTTTATATGATCTTAAGGCGGTTACCTAATTTAGATCATTCTTCTTCTATGGTGGAGTTGAAGCGATGCAAGGTTGGTTTCACTCCCAACACATTTATTATGCTTGTCTTTCATTGGTTGAGTTACCGCATGATCATGTGCAATCATGTTATTGCAATCCCAATGTTCTACCTAACTTATGTCTTGAATATTGTGAAAGCTTTCGTGCTCGATGTCTAGGTTCAATGTATTCAAATTTGAATTGTTATGTCGACTCTGGTGTATTTGATAATGTGCTCTTATCTTGCTCGGTGACTAACTGCGCTTGATGACTCGGTGACTAACACTGATCGGTAATTGTCACTGCTTAACTCGGTGCTAATAACTGTTTGGTGCTCAGTGTCATTGATACTCTGCTTTACCGACTGTCTACCTTAGTCTATTCTTCCTTTTAGTGATTATCGCCATTGACTGTCATGAATTTGACAAAACTAATGATAACAAACTATCTTATAGGAATATCAATCTCCCCCTTTGGCATTATTTGGCATTTTGACAAAAACTTCAAAGTCATCAAAATTTTGTACAACTCCTCCTTAGATAATACATCTTATAACATACCATAGCTCGGTCCAAATTTTCAAAATATTGTGTGACTCCTCCTATACACATGCTTATATCTCCCTTATGTACTATATCCATACATAATATATTATTCCCCCTTTTTTATAAATATGCCAAAACCAAAATTGCTTAGTGCTCGGTAGGATTAACTTATACCATATCAAAAATGTGTGCGTACTTCTTTTGAATATCAGCTAGGGATGACTCTCATGCATCTGTGAGTGTTTGAAGTATAACAATTTGAGTAGCGACATCAACTGTCATTCCAATGATGGTGTCCAGTGAACTACCATCGGGGGTGTTGACCAAATCCTTGGCCTACTTCAAATGCCTTTGCAGTGATTCAATGTGGAGAATGAATAGTGCTTGCAGCTCTAGAATTTGCATTCTTCTCATATGCTCTTCTTGCCTTAGTTCTTGTTGCATATGCATCAAGTGCTTCAACCTCAAGTAATAAAATTGTAAAGAACCAGGCTTGGTAGAAACATTTTTCAGCTGCCCGGTGAGCTCGGTCTCAATAGACTCATCTTTCTTCTTGATGTCCTTGATAAAGTGTGAAATGGAACATACTTTCTGAAATATTGAAAGAATATGAGACAATTTAGTCTCAAAATTAATAGAGGCTTCAGAAAGTGATACCTTATCAACTGCAATGTTGTTTAGGATTGCTTCAATCATTTGCAGTCCCATCTTCCTCGAATGAACTTTCATCATGTAGTCGGTAGTGTCTTGATTTGGATTTTGGACTTTCTCCACTAGTCCTTCTACTTGACTAATGATATCTTTTGTTTCATCAATAGTAGCATCTGGGACAATGTCTTATAAGGCATCCTTGACACTTTCCAATATATCAGTTTTCTTCCTCTTTTGAAGTAATTTATTTTTTATTTCCTTAAGTCTCACTAATTCTGCATACTCAGTCATCTCATTAGGGCTCATAGTAGATAAGTCAACATTTGGTAAGACGATTGGTTGGCTCATATCTACATGTTTCCACTTCTTTGATTTCTTCTTCTTTTCTATCATACTATCACTTGGTGAATTCTTTGGGGAATGTGATGTCTTTAGTGCATCGGATGTTGTCTCTATTAGACTAGTTCTAGCTCTCTACTCCTCTTGTTTGTTTTCTTCCTTCTTCTCCTCTTGTCTCTCCTCTTCTTTGTTCTCTTTTATTGTGTCCTCTTTCTACTCATCTTTTTGTTTCTTAGCTTCCTTCTGTTCACTTTTTTCTTTTGGTTCATCTTTGTCAAGCTCTTGTTGTTGTGCAATAGACTCGGTTGGGGAACCGATTCGGTGTTCAGTGTCGCTAGTTTCTTAGTATTTGTATCCTTCTCAGTGTTTTTTTCCTTCTCAACTTACTTATCCTTCTCTTTCTCTATTTCCATTTCCTTCTCTTTCTATGTTTCCTTCTATGTAACACTATCACCTTGAGTTGTGTGATAATCACATACTTGGTCTAATGCAGGCTACATGAATGGATTGGTAGTAGCCTTATCACTTATATTCATTGGTTATGTATCGATATCCTTGGTTTCCATAACATATTCATCTTGTTATATGTCATCTCTTGGATCTTTGTCAGTAATATCTTCAATGATAGCTTCATTGGTGTCCATTGTAAAATTAATAGGATTATTCTTACCTTAATCATTTTTGGCAACTTCATCGGTTATGTTATCCTTTCCTTTCTCAGCTTGAGATTCAATCTCTGTGTCATTGTCTGGCGTTAGCTTCAATCTTCTCCTTGGTCTAGTGTTTTCCTTCTTGCTTCTTACATATGTTTTCCCTTTCAGTTCAACAGAATTATTCTTTGCTTTCGGTAAGGTTGTAGACCTTGTTGATCGTCTAGTAGATTTGGGGCTCAGTGTAGGCATCAACACTTGTGGTTTCTTTCCTTCCACTTCAGAGGATTCTACCTCATCTTCTTCATCATCAATTCCCAAATTCTTAGACAGATTAGAAATCATCTTGCTAGATTTTCTTTGAATTTTAGGTACCAAGATACCTTGCTTAATCTTAATCTTAACTTCTTCATATGTTCCATATCTCTTGGCTCTTTTATCAGCGGGCTTAGCTAACATAGTATCAATTTTTTGAGATGCAATGTCTTTGTCCATCTCGTATCCGATAGGCTCTATCCAAATACTTCTATGATCAACTTCCTTGATAATACATGAGTCGGTGTCTACCTCAAAACAAATAGTGTCATGATATTTCTTGACTAATTGACGT
Organism: Thuja plicata; assembly: GCA_018584345.1. NCBI lineage: Eukaryota > Viridiplantae > Streptophyta > Pinopsida > Cupressales > Cupressaceae > Thuja > Thuja plicata. The sequence continues at coordinate 38,851 of MU223627.1, forward strand.
GGAACTTTAAATTTTAGATGCATTCTTGTTTGGAATTTAGAGAATTAATCATTCATAACAATGTCAAGATTCTCTCCTATATTTTGAATGTACTCACTGATTTGATAAATCATAGGCTTATCAACATTTCATCTCACATTTCCAACAGATGGAAAGAAGTTCTCAAAATAAAAGTATATGCATACTAGTAGTGAGTCAAACTTCAATGTGTTTGTCTTTTCTTTCCTTATAGTGTTCATGTTGTCTTCAAATTTTTTCAACAATATCTCACATAGATCAATCTGCATAGCTTTCTTTACAATCTTGTAAGCCAAATCAACAACTCCACAAGGTACATTGTCCACTCGGGATGATTGGAATACTCGGTATGACAAGATGTTACATGCAAATTTTAGCTCGGGGTCTTCAACAATATAAATCTTTAGACCTCACCCATACATTTGGCTTTGGTTAACTCACTCAGCTTGTTCTTCTCAATATGTTTGATAGCTTTAGGCTTGGCTCCAATCGGGTAACCAGTTACAATGTGTAACACATCCTTTGTGATCTTCACCAGTTGATCGGTCATATTATAGTGTACTTGTATTATCCTCATGATCTCATTGTCTTTCTCAGCTATTCTTGTCTCAAACTGTCTTTTGTCTTCTTTAGCTAATTTTAATCCATCTTCAACTGATCCCTTAGAGTCAAGTGTCTCACTCACTCTTCTCAATGCTTGTGTTTCTTGATCTATATTTGCCAAGTTTAGTTGCTCGGTGAGTGTCTTGTTCTTTTCGCAATCTCTAAATCGGCTTCATCACTCAGACTACTTTCATATGTTGTCTCAAGAGTATCAACATGCTCTTGTGTGGATTTTAGTTCAGTACACAATTGCTTTCTCACTTTTAAGGACTTTTCTAACTTTCTTTTCAAATCTTCAATCACTTATTGCGCACTCTCCAACTCAAACTCAAGACTATCAATCTTCTTAGATTGCTTTTAGTTTTCCATAGTCACGATCTTTACTCTCAGGTGGTTAAACCCTTATCTCAAGAGTTCAAGCTCTGATACCAATTGTTGGATTAATCTATGGAAAGGTAAGTGTTAAGAGGGGAGGGGTGAATTAGTACTTCTAAAACTTTTAACTACTATTCTTTACTCTTCATCGAACTGAATATCATTCATAAAAACATTGAAAAGCATGTAAAGTAAATTAGAAAACCATGAGAGATAACTCCATGATTTTTTGTCACGCAAAAATCCTTTGTTAGAAGAAAAAACTGCGATGGGAATGGCACCCACAATCCTTCACTACTACAGTATAAAGGTTTCTTGGTCAAGAGTACAAAAGACTTATTCAGTCTACCTTGTTAAAGGATTTTACAATATCTCATCTAAGAGATGTACCCGGTTAGAAGATTTTAAAAATAAGACTTGTTAGGGCCTACCCAGTGAATGGGATTTCTATTCTCCTAACTATACAAAAATGCATGCAAGTATGCATCAACCATAATATTGTTCAGACTCTTTATGCTTTGTAAGTGCATTACCTCATTTTGCACTCGGTAACTATAATGTTCTGCACCTTAGAACTTCTGCATTCTAACTCATTTAGCTCTGTCGTTGTAACTGCTTCTATCTCTGTAATATTCACCATCATTTTTCATCTTCATGTTCTACTCCTTTTATATGATCTTAAGGCAGTTAACCTAATATAGATTCTTCTTATTCTGTGGTGGAGTTGAAGTGGTGCAAGGTTGGTTTCATTCTCAATGCATTTTTTATGTTTGTCTTTCATTGATTGAGTTGCCTCATGATCATGTGCAATCATGTTATTGCAATCTCAATGTTCTACCTAACTTCTATCTTGAATACTGTGAAAGATTTCATGCTCGGCATCCAGGTTCAATGTATTCGAATTTGAATTGTTATGTCAGGTCTAGTGTATTCGGTAATGTGCTCTGATCTTGATCGGTGACATAATGTCTGCTCGGTGACTAACTGTGCTCGATGACTCGGTGGCTAACACTGATCGATAATTGTCACTGCTTAACTCGGTACTGATAATTGTTCGGTGCTCAATGTCATTGATACTCTTCTTTACCGACTGTCTGTCTTAGTGTATTCTTCCTTTTACAGATTATCTTGTCATGACTTTGACAAAATTAATAACAACAAACTATCTTATAGGAGTATCATTATATTATATATTTGTTAGAATATTTAATCTTTCCTTGTATTTATTTATTTAATTAGGAGATTCATATGGAATCCCTACATGTATTTTGTCCTCTAGTCCAAGTGGGAGGACATGTCATATTTTGTAATTCTTTTAATAAGGAAAATAGTTTATCTTTCTTAAGAGGATCTTGACACTTTGCATACCTATTATGGATGTTGGCATTCATAGATTGGTGAGTTACTTGGTAACTCCTCTCCTCATCTCTGTAAAAGAGATGCTCCTCTCTTTCATTTCTACTTTTTGGAGTCATTGTAAATGACTCTCTCTCTCTCTCTCTCTCTCTCTCTCTCTCAGGCTTTGCCATCTTCATAATATCACGATGGATTTTTCTTTGTTTTCCCCTTTCAAAATCTTCTTGTCTCCTTGTATTTCCTTTTGGGTGCAAGCTTCTAGTTCTTATTTTTCTCATGCTAACAATTTCTTCTTCACTTATCTCTCTTGGATTATTTTCATTTCCTTTCTCTTATTATTTTTCTTACATGGTATCAGAGCTTGGGTTTCTAATCCTTGTTTGAGTGTAGTGTTGAAAGTTGTCATTCTTTGGAGCACACCTTTGAAAACTCTTGTTTGAGAGAGAAGCTTGAGCTTCATTGCTAACTCTTTTGTTGTTGTTTTTGCATTCTTATTTTATCTAATCCTCTTTGGTCAGCTTGTCGCCAAAGAGTTACTTTTGAAAAAAAAATTGGTTTGGCTGGTTTCAGCCAAACCCATTTCAATCTGCTTTGATTTTAACCTCTGTCAAAAAATAGAAAGGTTATATATATATATATGTCTGCAGTTTGGTTCTTGCAGAATATATATTATAATATCTCATATTTGTGTATTGTACATGCAGGCATCTCTTTGGTCTATCATGGTTTTCCTTAATAATTTATTTGTAGGATTATATCTCTCTGTTTGTAGAATTCAAAAAAAACTCTAACCTTGTTGTTTATTCTCATTCTACTTTATATTTGCAGACAAAGACATTATTGTTCTTTGTTTGCGGTTTTTTAAATTCAATATCTCTATTTTTCCTTAATGAAATATGTCTGATTTATCTCTCTTTGTTTTGATATATATTTGATTATCTCTTATCATTCTTTTTTCAATCTTCTTTTAGCATTGTCTAACCACTATTATCGCTGCATCTTCCTTCCTTGGTTCTACGTGGTTTTTTTTTAACTCTTTTCTTGCAGGTTCATTAGCATTACTATTTTTTGTTCTACGCAGCAAGGTTGCTAACTTGCTCCCCTCCTTCGTTGTTTACTTCCTTCGCAGACTCCTTACTCCTTCCTTGCGCAAGCTCCTCTCCTTTCCTTTACTCATCCTTGTGTAACCCTTTTGGTTATCTTGTTTTACTACGCTGCTTTTGTCTTGGCAGCCCTCTGCACTACCTTGCGCAACTTATCTACTAAGCTAAGAAGCTCCTCTCCTTGCGCAGCTTGGCTTCTTGTCTTTGCAGCATCTAAGCATTGACTTCAAGAAGTTCACAGCTTGTCTTACCTCTTCTATCGTAGCATTGTCTTTATTTTTCATAATGTAGCCTTACTTAAACTCTTCTCTCTCAAAACGCATCTCTTCTAAGCTCTTTTACCTATCCTCTCCTTGCGCAAACTCCTAGCCATTAGGGTTGCGCAAAATCTGAGATTCTCTCAGACTCTTTCAGCAGTTTTCATCCTTCTAAAACGCATTCATAACCGTAGACTAATTATTTCTTTTGTATCCTACAATCGCACTCTTCTGTTACCGTTCATCTCTTTAGCTATTTTTATATGCATTCATTTATATTCTTTTTGACCTGTTTCTTCCTTTGACTCATTATAATCGATTACTTCTTTTTTTTTTATGGAGGAGTTCAGACCTGCGAGGCAACCCAGCGAGGCACAAAGCCTACGAGAAACCAACCAACAAAGGCCACCACATAACGATTTTAGGAACCCGATACGGACCCACTCATGCACCTCTTCAGCTTAGATCCAAGGACTGAGGGGCATCCACGCCGCCAAATTCGCCCAGGGCACGATCCCAGCCTCATCCCTTATGATGTCAGAGCCTTGCACTCAACAAGACTTGATCCCTGGTGGGCTCAATGTGAACCATTCAACTTCACTAGTAGACCAAGGGCCCATTGACATATTCGATTACTTTCATTATTTAAACAATTAATTCATTATTTTCGTTAATAATTTAGTTAATCTCACTATTTTAGTACATTGGTTAATTAATTTGTAAAGCAAATTCAATTATCTTCTTTTGTTATTTCTTTTCAATTAGTTTACAATATCACGTTCATCTCATTTTAATATGTTTTACTTCCATTTTACTTTGTTTCAATAAATTTATTGTTTAAAAGTTTAAATTAAAAATTTAACAAAAATTTTATTTTTTTTTACATCAATATTTAATCACTTAAACGTTTGTTAGCATTAAGTTAAATTTAATTTTAAGATTGTTTAGAGGTTATTAATCATTGTTTCTGAGGTGTTTTTGTCCAATCCTAACATTTTTTTCTTGTTATTTTCATCATGTCTACACTTATTCCAGAAATTAAGTTAAATAACTCTAATTACATGCTTGGAAAACACATTTATCATTTATTTTTTTGTTTCAAACATATGTTGGACATTGCTATTGATCTTACTTTTGTTCTTCCCTCAACTGCTACTCAAGCAAAAAAAGATGTTTGTAATACTAAAAATGAAGAAACCCTTGGCCTAATTGGCATTTCGTTAAATCTTGATTTATATGTTTTAATTGCTCATTTACCGAAGCACATGCAACTTGGGCTATTCTAAAAAACACTTATGATAGCTCGAATGAATCTAGAATGATTCAATTCCAAGATCAATTGGAGGATCTTAGGTATACCGAATTTAAAACTATGGACGAATTTTTGCGTTAGATTCAATTCGACGTCAATTGCATGGTTTAGGAGTAACATTAAGTAATCTTTCTTTAATTCATATCGTTTTAAAAAAAATATCTTCCTACACAATTTATTACTTATGTGCATTCTCAACTTGTCATTCCTATTTTAGCTTCTCAATTAACCTATATTGTTTTCCAAACTTTATTGCATCAAGAGGAAGCAAAGTTGATTCGATTTGGAACTCTAAAGTCTATTTAACATGCTTTTGTCTCTAAAATTAGAATCAAATTCATTCTAGATCTAATAAAAATCATAATGATAATCATACCAATAATCATAACAATAATCAAAATAATAATCATCATAAGAATGGTTCAAATAAAGACCCCATTGCACCTATTGTGGGAAAAATGGTCATTTGACTCATATTGCTTTAAAAAGCAAACTAATAAGAACCTATGAATCAAATAATCAAAATAATCAACAATCTCATTATAAGAAGAATAATGGTAATCAACCTCGTCATGCTTTTCCAGTTCATTATGATGTTTCTAACACGTTAGATGTTTCAGATTCAGCATCGTGTTCCAATGTTACTTCCCTTTAGCATGAAACTGATATTATTTTCAAAGGGGATAATTTTTTTCCTTTCAGCTATCTTTTGTTCATGTCTTTTTTCAATTATGTTAACTTTATATTTGATTTTATAGAATGTGTTATCTGATGCAAACTATGTCATTGCTTATTTTAGTTTGTTCAATTATTGAGAGTCATCTAACGATATTGTCTTCATGAGTATCATTATTGATTTTATTGATTAGCATTAATTGCTATCAATTTCAGTACGGTTTTATACCATCTATTTATATGCACTTAGTTGCATTTTTATGGTTTTCATAACCATCTATTTATATGCACATTGTTGCATTTTTTTGTAAGTTGTGTAGGGTACCCATTTTCTGAGGTTAACTTTACAAGGTCTTCAGTTTATCTGGATCTTAGTTTCCTTATCTTTCGTAGGGGCCCGTGGAGTTTCCCTCCACCCACGGATTGGTACACAGTTACTTTAGTTGATGTTTATCAACTTGTCTTTTTTCCTCATTGTGAGGATGATGTTCTTGAAATACTTCTTGAATTTTGTTGGATTTCTCTTATATTTGCAAGGCAATATGTTGTTTTGATTCTCATAATCCTTAGAAAAAATTATTATATAGCATATGTCATTAGTGTTTTTCCAATTTTGAATGTAACATCTCTTGGTATTAAGTCTGATCTATCCGATTATTTTTTTCATCCTAATGAAAAGGTAGAAAAGCTCAAATTGTTAAAGTTTCTCATTTTATTAGTTTATCTCTTATCTCATTAATGATTCTTTGATTCTAGTTCATAATGGTACACATGCTTGGCAAGTCGAATCATGGATTGATTTGGTGTTTGAGTCACATGTTCTACTTATTTATCTTTGTCTCTCATATTTCTTTGCAAATTCTACTAATGTGATAATGAACTGCATACTTCATTGCTTAGATCGTGGGTCATGTAGGTGGTGGTTTCTAAACCCATTCACTTCCAGTGGAATAACTCATTAGTGGACTGCCTATATCCATGTGATTGATGCAGTGTTGATACGGGTCTCATTAGTTGGCCTTGTCTATAGTCATTTGTGTATTAGTATGTTTCTTTTATGAGAGCATTGATAATGTTTATTGTAACTTGCTTGTTCATTTTTGGACTTTTGATCTCATGTTAACTACATTACACTTTTAGTGATTGATTATGGATTCATCTCTAACCCTCATTAATCTCATTTTTTCTAAAGTTGAATTATTTTATGATAGACATTATGAGCTTATTTTCGAAGGTATACTGATTTGTATCAAGGGTAGATCCCATCAATGGGAAATCTACTTGTGGTTTTTTCTATTCTTTTATTCACGTGATATATCATGGACCCTTCCAAAGGCACAATTCAATTCTCTTAGCTCTATCCAATATGAAGTACCAATTGTACCCATGGTTAATGAAGACTACTTGAAGACTTGGATTTAGCTCCACTTGAAGACAATCAAATTCTAGTGTAAAGATGTAGTTCAAATTCACTGTAAAAATTTGGGTTTAATTCTCATTGATGTAAACTCCCCAAGCAAAGATTAAAATTGAGTGTTAGAATATTTAATCTTTCCTTGTATTTATTTATTTAATTAAGAGATTCCTATAGAATCCCTACATGTATTTTGTCCTCTAGTCCAAGTGGGAGGACATGTCATATTTTGTATTTCTTTTAATAAGAAAAATAGTGTATCCTCCTTAAGAGGATCTTGACACTTTGCACACACTTATTGTGGATGTTGGCATTCATAGATTGGTGAGTTACTTGGTAACTCCTCTCCTCATCTCTATAAAAGAAGTCATCTCTTTCATTTCTAGTCTTTGGATTCATTGTAAATGAGTCTCTCTCTCTCTCTCTCTCTCTCTCTCTCTCTCTCTATGTGTGTGTGTGTGCCATCTTCATAATATCACAAGGGATTTTTCTTTGTTTTCCCCTTTCAAAATCTTCTTGTCTCCTTTTATTGACTTTTTGTTTTTCTCATGGTAACAATTTATTCTTCACTTAACTCTCTTTGATTATTTTCATTTCCTTGCTCCTATTATTTTTCTTACAATATTTCACAATTAACTACATACTCTACATTTAAATTTTATTTTAAATTAAAATTTATTGTCTATATATTTTATTATAATAAAATTTATACAATTTTCAAATTTTAAATTATATTATATTATGTTTATTTTATATTTGAATTAGAATTTTCTATTTTTATTTTTAATGATACTTAACTTTTTAATTGAGTTGAATATATAATATTTAATTAAATTAAATTTTATATCCTATATTTCCTATTTTAAATGACTAAAAAGATAGAAGTAAAGTAAATAATTAAAAATATATATTTAATCATTTATGTTCTACATTTGTGAAGGAACAATGAACTAAAGTTAATTAAGGCGACAATGAACTGCAATTATGATGATCAACATCATCAATGGATGGGTGCATACCGAGTGTTGTATAGCTGCTTTCCTAACAAATTGTACCATGGGTGAAAGAACAATGAATTGTTGTTAATTATTAAGGCGACAATGATTGATATCATCCATAGATGGGTGCATCCTAGGCGCTTTATAACCACTTCCCTCTTCACTCCCTCACCTCTTAATAAGTCATTTTTTACTTTTGACTATTGTATTGTTTGCAATGACTTATAAGCATTTGCATGGCTATTCTAAGCAGTCAACCCCTCCACATCCCTCCACCACACATATAGTTACAGTATATAGTTATGGTATCTTTATTGTAAATGTTTATGTTAGCTATCATTGTTATTAAGTGTTAGCAATCAACAAATCACCCCGACACTATTAACAAACCACTTAGTTGTGGTTAATGATTAATTGCACTATCATATTTATGCACAAATGCTTGTAAAGGGGGAGTGGGACATTTTGTTTTTCTCTGTTTTTTCTTTTTTTTTAAAATTTTTTTTTCTTTCTTTGTTTTTTTGCATGATTTGTACTCGAGTCAATTTATTACGTGTGAATAGTCTATAGAAAGCTCATTTCATCTCGATTTCAATGAGTAGCTTAAAGGATAGGTCTGCTCTCATCTTAGTGCATTTATTTTCTTCTTAAGTGCGATGGTTTTAAAAAATAGATCATTTTTATGATAATTGACTGTATAATATCTTTGGATCGATAGCAAAAAATTGAACACTTTTTTTTCTTTTTAAGTTAATGTTTTCACATTTCCCATGCATTGCCAAAAACACCGCGTTATTTAGTATCAAAATTGAAGGTCACATAATATTACATTTGGGGGAGTGCTTGCTTTTCACATTGATTTTGCTCATAAATAGACCATGACTACAAATCGCAAAATAAAGTGCACATATTTTGGGAATCGTCATGAGGATGATATCTCCTCATTTCCCACCTCTTCCAACTTCTATCTAGGATCACAAAACCTGAAATACTTGGTAAGGCCCACCAAATTGGTATGCATCTCTACAGACATCACATCCTTTTTTGTAGATTCCCACCTTACAAATCTGGATGACACTATTGAGGACATTGGTCTTCTATTGATGAGAATAACCTCAACATCGCTGTCCCTTTATTGCCAGCATTAGACACTACTCTTGCCTCACCTACATCCAGTTCTATAGTAACATATTCTACAAATCTTCATGAATCTAATCTAACTCAATCATCATCATATGCAATAGTATCAAATTCAAATTGATCTAGCTATCACCATACATTCATGATCCCCATTCCTGAATCTTCTATGGTACATAATTCATCATATCGGCATTTGCTACCTCACAACATGGTTCAAAGATCAATATGATCATTTCAGACTTTGGACCATGTGCAGAATTCAGAGACATTCGTAGTACTTCCTACATCTTCCTATTTAGAATGGAAAGTCATCTTACACAAATTTGTGGTGTTATTTCTTTCCAAAGATAGAAACATTGCTCAACATTCGTAGAATCTTCAGCATTCAGTTTCAAGCATCTAACAACGATATAGGCATCATTCTAATGGGAGGCTGTATGGTTTCTCTTCTCACATTAGTTTTGGCAAGAAGCATAATTTTGCATGTTCAATCCTTCTCATTTCTAGGAGCGTCACATGAGCATGAAATGATGCTCCAAAATCAAACACCCAAACATTTGTTGTAGCTTCTCTTACAGATAGGAACAAGAGCACTTGCATCTCCGTATACTACATTTGCTTCTTTTTCTTTTGATTGATATTCAACCTTATTAAAAGACAGGCAATTTATCTTCATGTGACCTTCTTTACCACGATACCGGCAACTAATATTTCTACCCTTAGATTTTGATCTTATCTTCTTAGAATTTTTATGATTATTTTGCTACGGTATCTCCCATGATGTACCTTGATTTTTTCTTCTCGTGTCCTCACTGATAAAAATCACAACATCATTGAATTTTATCCTGTTCATTTTACCGGATACCAAGTGGCTAACAGCAATAATAGATCCTTCACAATTATCGATTAAATAACACAATGCCAAGATGGCCTTGATTTCATCATCCAAATTTATAGTCACAAACAATAATGGACTGACCAATGTATTAAATTCATTCAATTGATTTGATACATTACCAGCTTCCTTCATCTTAAAATTGTACAATTTCTTCATCAAGAAAACTTGTTAGGTGCTGAACTTTGATAAATGTTGATGCCATTTCATACAAATCTGACAAGTTATCCCATAAGACCTTCCGTTAGCTTCTTTGTTGCAACATTACACGAAACATTACTAGATAGGGATAGAATAATTATTGCCACTGCCCGCTTGTCCAATTTCTCTCAATCTTCATTGAATATCACAACTGACTTCTTCGCTTTACCTTCCAACGTGATTAAGAGAACTCTCTACCTCAATAAAGCTTCTATTTGTAGTTTCCACATCCTGAAGTTTTAGCCTGAGAATTCTTCCATCCTCCATTTATCTACTAATACCAGGTGTTAAGAAATTGAAAGCAAATTGAAGTTTATTTCAACACCAATCAACAATTTGAAATATAAGAATTGACACACAACAATTATACATATAAATACAGATTTACGCGGTTCACCAATATATGATTACATCCACGGGAAGATATTCATATCCTATCACTCCCAATCAATACAATGTTCCGTCTTTGAATATATAGAATCTAGATATAGTCTTCAACGGACTGAGAGCCGGAGAAGTGAAGATGAATAGTTTTCGGTTCAGTCTTGACCAAAGATGACTGTTGGACTTCACAACCGAACGAAAGAAGATGACTGTTGGACTTACAACCAAACACTCTTGTGGTAAATACATCTATTCCTTAATCACTCATGACTGCACGTCTTCAGTTTCATGTACTAGGTAGTTTTCCTCTATATCTAGTTTATTCTATGCCGAATTATCTTAATACATCATAAATCTTATAATGCAAATAATCATTCGTGACTGCAAGTCTTCAGTTTCATGTACTAGGTATTTCCTCTATATCTAGTTTATTTCTATGCCAAATTATCTTAATACATCATAAATCTTATAATGCAAATTATGTGTAGACAAGTGTGGATAATAAAATATAACCTCCAGTATATCTATGTAACCCCTTCTGTATGCAATGAAAATGCATTAATGAGGATTTGTAATTAAATGCATTAATGAGGATTTGTAACGATTGTTTTAGTGAACCCAGTAGTGATGAGTACGAAATTTCTATCCATGCACCACTCTTCATTGTTATTGTTTGGATTTCTTTCCCGACGGGAAAATTCCTAAACCTCATGGGTGGTCATGATAATTACTTCCATATTTTGGAGAGGATGTTTCAGTTGCAGGAGCCCTTACCATTTATTATAATGACTTGGCGATAGGTTAGGTGAGAATATCAAGACAAGTGGTGATTAAACATCATGGAAACTATTGTTACCACCAGATATATATAACGACACTAGCTCTCCATAGCCTTGGAAAGATTTATGAAACGACTAATAGTATGCTTAACCAGATCAAAGTCGTGTTTAGTGACTAGGCCCTCATCTCACATTCTGTGACAAGTAAAATCGTCCCATTATTCAAAGAAAAATGGTTGAAATTGTGAAAAACTTTGCCGCACATAGGCAAGGAGGGCTTGTTTAAGGCAGTTGAGGAAATTTACCCAAGCAACTAACCTGCAAAAATGCATCCCATTGTTAAATGAAGATAAGAACAACACCCATGCACACCACAAAATTTGTGGTTCATCGTATATAGTGGTTAAAACTAAATCATAATAATGATAATAGTATACAAACGATTGAGATAATTCGCACCTATGACAAGAGCAAGGAGATCTTTTTTTAAGGCAGTTGAGAAAATTTACCCAACCAATGAGCCTGATTAATGCATCAAGATAGCAGCAGTTGAACAACCATAAAAGCCAAAAAAATTGTAGTTAATAATAAACAGTATAGAAAACGCTTCAGAGATAAATAGGTTTGATGACAAAGAGATGAAGAATGGCCTCTTTAAGGCCCTAAAGAATATTTACCCAGAAGAGGAGGGGTGTGCAGCATTTGCTTAGCTCTTGCGCACGATAATGTCCCCTGATATTATTAACAGCACGTGGATGTGACAACGTTACGAGCACTTATCATTTACCTCCTTTCTAACATTGCTAGTTCCTCTATTGCCCATTGGATGATGCAAGCAAGCTAAATATACATGTGACAATACCATGAACACTTTAATTGCGTCCTCTAGTTTGTTGTCGGTTACTCTTAACGATACAGCTACATCCCACCTACCAATTTAAAATGTGCTATCCTCTTTTAAAGAGTTATTGTTCCACACCAGGTCTAACATCATTCAAGCACTTACAATTAATAAGGTACAGCAGTACGATGAGGCTGTTTGTGCCAAAGTAGGCCAAACAACATGATGGGATATTGCACGCGAGGATGTGGAACATAATATTTTACTTTACAATCCACAGTTCTAGAATTTCACCTGCAAGTTAAATTCCCTTAAAATTTGAATCCACACTAGAGGTGAATAGCTCGAGAATGTTCAGAATGTATACTAGAACAGAAAGTTGCCAAATTATATATGATGTTTTAACTTCTTTTACGGTAAAGCTCAAAAGTTCACCATGTAAATTAGGGAACAGATGTGACTACAAGTAAGAGCTACAGCACCTACAATGGGCAAATGGATCTTATAAACCTGTATTAAATACTTAGGTTTGGCCATTTTCCATTCTGATAGTAAAAGGAATTCACAAGAACAGCAGCACAAATCACAAAATAAATGCTCACACCTGTTCCTCACAGTGAACAGTTACAGAGAGGGAATATGAAGAGAATCAATGACAATGCCTAGCCATTTCACCCTTTAAATAAGTACAAAACAAATGGTAAGTGAACATTTAAATAATAAAATTTACCAAGGACTATAGTATATCAATATTATGATTTATTCATGTTTATGGCATTTCATTAACCATACAACTTGTTCAGTTCCTCTGCAAAAGTCTTCTTTATAACTTCTCGCTTCAACTTAAGCGCTGCTGTGACCAGGCCACTTTCAGGTGTCCATGGATCTGGAAGTAGCTTGATTTTTGCAGGAATTTCAAACTTATCAAGTTTTGCACTCTTACCAACCTGTTTAAAATATCAACCAAAAGGTATTAAACAGAGAAAAATTTCCTATCATGCAAATAATACATGTAAACTTCTGGACAAACGCTCAGAACCTTGATGAACCAGCCCAATCTCCTTGAATGTCAATCAGAATATTTCCTTGAGATAAGAATAGTGACCATAGAATTTTATCCACAACAGGCCAATCAAGCAGGCAGTATACAACACACCATACATTTATTTATATAGAAGATAAAAGTAAAATAACATGTTTGCCTATAAAAGGACTGATAACATACTAAAGTAATGGCCATGTTTGCTTGGTTAATGGTTTCAAAAGTATTAAAGTTGATATTGTAAACTGACCATCACTAGAGATATGAGACACACGTCACATTCACAATTTGTAAAAAATAAAAATAAAAATGGGTCTTCTGCACTAGCAACTACAGAATGTTACAGATTGTACTAATATTACTAGAGTGCAACCAGAGGAAAGGGCCTTTAGGAAAGAATTAGAACAGCATTAACCCTTAAGCTTTGTCACCAAGTATCTACAAAATGATTCCCAATGTATCTTTTTCAGAACTTGGTGAAAAGGTGTCCAAGCATAAATTTAAATTTCAAATATTTATTTGACATAAGCAAAGATCTTGCAACAGTTATGCCCCCACCAAGTTGAGTTTTAGGTGAGGATAGTGAGTGGAAATCCCAACTTGCTGGATCCCTTTTACCATGCTTGTGCTATGCCATTGGGTTCTGAGGACACTGTAACACATTCATATGTTAATGAATTTACATATGTCATGGCTTACATGTATAATTTGCCCTTATTACTATATAGTATATTTTGATATTTTAAATATTAAACCAATGCCTCAGTAAGCATATCCTTATATCATACACTTGAGTGGTGTATTAATAATTTAATATAGACTATGCCTCTAGCGATATCAGTTAGATCATCTTAATTTATTTAATATTCCACCGGTCTATTTTATAATAATTTTCTACATATTTAATGTTCTTTCCATGCTTGTTAAGTTTATTATTTAATCAATTATGATCCCATGTTATTACTCTAGCATTTGAATCGGGATGAATATTAGTGTTTTGTTCCTGTATGGATTTTGACAACACAATTGCATGGCTTCCATCACAAGCTGTTTTTCTAAATAATTTTCCTGCTTTAACAATGATCTTGCAGTACTGTAAATTACTCGATCTATCCACCATTTAAAAGTTACGATAGCCAACTTTTGTTCACAGCCCTTGTATAGGAAAAAAATCCATGACGTCCATCATTTGATTTTGTACACACAGAATTTAAGTTAACAGGAGCATGTGTCAGCTTACTGTGCTTTTATATAACCTATTGTCAGTTTAGGTAGCGATGGAATTCTCTGTCAACAATTATGAAAGCACAATAGATTAATATTAGATCAATAACAATTTTCTTTCACAGCTATCAATTTGTACTTAGAAAATCTCTTTATGAAAGACCAGCATGTAAAATCCTTCCTCCATAAAAGTGGTAATTGTATATGTTCTGAGGGTCTTCAGAAAAACTTTGTTAAGGGTAACTAGGAGTATAACTGGGCCCATAATTGAAAAACTTGGATCGGCAATAACTCGGCAGGCCAAAAAAATTTAAAAACTCAAGACTTGGCAAAAACTGTGAAAAACTCTGCAAATTTATTGAGCAATTGAAAATGCATTTAAAATATTCTTCAAAAAGACACATATACTGAACTTGTAGAACATATTACCAATTTCCATAATATATAAATAAAATATCGTGCTTAATACATATCATGGACCAAAAAACACGTTCAACCTCTGAATAAATATGAACTTCACCTTCAAGTTTTAGTATCAATGAACATTGAAAATTATAAGTCATGAACTTTTGGCCACAACCAGAGCTCAAATTTTCTATGTTGCGTAGAGACGCGTCCCTAGCCAAAATGTGATGTCCACCATTTGGGGCAAGTTTATTGGATAAACATTTTTAATTAAATAAATAATTAATAAATGAAATTATTAATTAAGTGGATGCCGATCTTGGGTGATATCTTTAAATAATTCATTAATAAATGTTAATCATTAAATAGATTTTATTCGAGTTTCTTGTGCCAACCTGACCAAACTGGCCCTAAGGTGGTTTTATCTTTGCAGCCAACCCGTTCATGAAAGGTATTAATAGGAGATCAAGGAAGCTCAAAATCATCAATGTTGTATATTATCTGCATCAAATGAACGCTGGTGTTGCTGCGAAAATCTCAAGACTCGGTGATCATTGTAGGTGGGACAATACCCCTACCTACTCATTCTCCACGGCTTATACTGCCCTCTCCTCCCGTTCTGAGCACAGGAATGTAAGGCTAATATCTATTGAGTCGTGTAGGCTGCAATAACAGACATCTTGCCACGTTAGTTGAGAATTGTTGTCCTAACCCACTAAGAAGGGAAGACGTAAAAGGTGTTTGATGTATAGAGAAGGATCAAAGGGAGCTGCTGTCGAGTGTGCCATTCCCAAGGCGCACGGTCATAATCGATCCATTATCTGAAGGTAATAATTGACTGTGCAGGAGAATTGATGGGCTGCATCAGATTGTGTTAATCGAGGGTTTGTAAGTAGCTACGATCTGAGATCATGATTTGTGTCAGTCCTTGATTTGCATTGTAAAGGCTGAGAACCGTAAATGAAATAACGGAAGACTATATTTTGTATTGGAATGATTAAGCCTGGGAATGCTTTCATCTATATCTGTATATTACTGTACTGGTATTTTCAGCAGGTCTTAGCAATTTAAAATTTTGCAAATAAATCAAAAATTGTTTTATGTTTGTAATTTTATGTGTCTGTAAATCTGGGAAATCTTTAAGTAGAATATTTCAGTTGTATCAAAGCCATCTTACTGCCAGCCCATGAGTAGTCTTACATCTTCATTAAAAAATAAAGCTATGGAGCTAATACCATTACGACAACTAGAAGAACCTGCTAAGGAAAAGACCAGATGTCACGCCAAATATATGCACTTAGGCCAAGCCATCCGTTGAGATCTGACCTTTATTGAATATTTTGAGCTTCAAATGATTATGTGAAGAAGAAGATATGAGGAACAGCTCTGCAAGGGGAACTTCAAAATGGAACTGTTGGATCAAAAAAGGTACTCATTTGAAGCCATCAAAATCTTTGAAGAATATATAGGCTGCCTAACTAAATTAAATCGGTATTTCTTTTCTTATGATTATTTGGATATCTGGATAGGATAAAGCCAAGAGAAAGGGAGCTTTATGACAATATAAGCAATGAGAACAGAAGAGAAAAATTCGGCAGCAGAGGAAATGGAACCTGAAATGATGAGTAATCCAAAGGTTCAAGAGGAGGCCAGGAAAAGAGTGGCGATAGTGGAGCAGGGAGAAGGATCAGAGCCTCAAGATGTCGAACAGCAGCACTCCTCAATGACAGAAGAAAGCAATGCCCAGAAACCATCAACCCAAACTTGAGGTATGGACATGATAGCATCATGTAATGATGATTTGCAGTAAATGAGAAAAATTGCACCAACCAATACAAAATAATAGATGTGATGTTGTGATGAATGGTTTGTTTGAGATTAAGTACCATGAAGAAGAATTGCAGGTTTATGTAGAAATCTCCATGATTATGCAGTCCAATTATATGGAGATGGGCCAAGAAACATTCACACTCCTTTGTTCCAGGATTGATAAAATCAGTGATGGAGTTTGGAAGAAAGATGTTTATTTCAGAGTAGCACAGCAGATTGGCCGAGCAGTGATTCAGAGGTTGATATGGGATCCTGGCAGTCATTTTTGGGAGGAGTGTGATGTCCCCAATTTGGGGCATAAGTAAATAAATAATAATTAATTAATAAATAAAATTATTAATTATGTGAAGGCCGACCTTGGGTGATATCTTTAAATAATTCATTAGTAAATGTTGATCATAAAATAAATTTTATTTGAGTTTCTTGGACTGACCTGACCCAAACAGTTCTAAGGCAGTTTTCTCTTTGTAGTCAACCTGTTCATCTTCATAGCCGACTTGTTCATGAAAGGTATTAATAGGAGATCTAGGAAGCTCAAACTCATCGATGTTGTTTATATTATTTGCACTAAACAAATGCTGGTGTTGCCGGGGCGAAAATCTCAGTGACCACTGTAGGTGGGCCGATACCCCTACCTACTCATTCTCTAGATTCATAAAGTTTTGTCATTTTGAATATAAAAATAAAGAAAAGCATTGTAACTGCTGGGATTGGGGAATTCGTTTATATTCTCCAGATAGGATATTGATAGCGCACGGGAGGCACAAAACCCTAGAAGCAGTGATGAATCAGAGCTGGTTGAATCGGTGGTCTAGAATGAGTAGGCGGTCTAACAATGGCTGGAGGCAGGCAGATGGGGCGGGGAGTTCATTAGGTCGAGAGATAGGGTTGAGATGCGAGAGTTTCTCTATTGACCGGATGGATTATATTGCTCTTTCCTTCTGTTTCGAGCACAGGAATGCACCGTTAATATCCACTGAGGCTTGTAGGCTGCGACAACAAACATCTGGCCATGTTTCTTGGGAACTGTCCGAAGCCGCTGAGAAGGGAAGATGTCGTGGAAGGAGTTGGATGTAAGAGAAATATCGTAGGGAGCTATTGTTGAGTGTGCCACTCGGAAGGTGCATAGTCATGATCGATCCATTAGCTAACGGTAATCATTAACTATTGAAGAGAATTAATGGTCTACATCAGATTGTATAAATCAATGGTTTGTAAGTAGCTATGATCTGAGATCATGATTTGTGTCAGTCCTTGATTTGCATTGTATTTGAAATCTGAGAGCCGTAAGTGAAATAAGTTATGAACTAACGACTATATTTTGTATTGGAATGATTAAACCTCGGAATGCTATTATCTACTCTATAAATTATTGTACTGGTATTATCAGCAGGTCTGAGCAAATTAAGCTTTTGCAAATAACTTCGAAATTGTTTTATCTTTGTAATTTGATATCTATATATGTAAATCTGTGAAATCTTTAAGTGGAATATTTCACAAAATGGGTTTGTCCCCGTCCCCGCATCCTTGGGGACGAGATGGGACAGGGCTTTTACATTTTGACAGAAGGAAAAGTTTGAATATTTGAAATTTTCTACATTTTCAATATAGAAAATACACTACTCTTTTGTGTTTGCATAGACTGTCATTGTGCATGCCTTATATGAATATTTGAAATTATATATATTTAACAGTTGTCACTAGTCCCCTAAAAAATGGGCCCCTCCTCTCCCCATCCCCGAAACACGGGGTAACATAGCTCAAAATATAATTAAACTTTTCGTACTCTAATTCAATGGAATAGAATCCACCAGTCTGCCCCCAACTAGAACAAACCAATGTGTACAGTATTCACTTCTCAATAGGTAGGTGAAGTATTTGAGTACTACAATGGACTCCCTGATCCGCCCTTGGGTGGAAGATCTGGGTCCGTTCTGTGGGGGCTGGGGGTTAAAATAGAAATAGTAAGTTAGAAGGGTTCATCAGTCCGGAATAAAATGGTATACACCCCTTGAGAACCACCTTATCTTCAAAGTCTTAACCTGAAATGAAAGGACCTTACCTTACTTCTTGGGTCCGCCTAGAAGAAAGTATGCACCCCAAACGACCTACCTGATAGGGCCTTTTTCTGAAAATGGGTCCGCCTAGAACGAAGTACCCAAACCGTGAAGTGAATACCTTTCTTCTTAAATCCGCCTGAACGCCTTCAAAGACCAGGCGGGACGTCCTCAGAGAGAGGGTGTGGTGGGTCTCCCTTCAAAATGATTGGGCAGGTATTCATTAGTTCAATTTCATTATTTCTGTTGTTCTCAATGAAATCTGCTTTGAAAAGGAATGGAACAAACAATTGCCATGAGGATGTTTATGACACATAATTTGGTTTGGTAGTTGTTCTCCACTAAAATAAGAACTCTTTGTTCAATTTTCGGTGTCGTTGCTGGAGTAATAGGCACACATGCGCCACAGTTCTTCTGACTTATATAGAATTGGAAGAACACAACTTTCCCAGGTTCTAGCAAATAAAATTTTATCTGAAGAATGAACAGTAATATATCTCAAAAAGAATAGACCTGAAAGATAGAGCCCAACACTCAATGGAGTTTGACCAGTTTTGTTAATGATGTGGCATTCTCCATGAAAAACTCCTATCCAAATTTTGGAATTTTTAATCACCGAGGAATCTTAACAGCTATCATCCTGGACTCCTAGTAAATGTCATATGCAAAATATTGATGTTCATCCTTCCAATGAATATAAACCATCAAATGCATAATATCGTAATAATACAATTTGAGAAATATTTTGTTCATTTTTCCAAGTTTTCAACAAAATATCATAATAAATACTACATGAGAAATATTGCTGTTCATCCTTCAAAATTTCCAAGAAATATCAACCATCAAATGCAGAGTATCATAATGAATGTCATATGATAATTATCATTGTTCATCCTTTCAACAAATATCAACTATCAGTCTACCACAAGCAATGTATAGCCATTAATCTAATAACAAGAACAATAATGATTAGTATTATCAAATATATAATGGTAAGTCGATCTGCAAGCACTTAAAAAGCAATTTTTAGTGCTTGCAAATCAGCTTACTATATTCATCCAAGGGTCGAGCAGAAAAAAAGCAAAATAACTTTGTTATTGTACTCCCAGTCACATGCCCTAAATCGTCGCAGTCATCCTCAATCGCATCCCAAGAATGCTCGAAATCACATTTAACTTTTTAATGTTTGGTGGAAAAACAAGCTTTTATACTAAATTAGGCAAGGGTTTGACAATTATCATTCAAAAATCGCAAGTTTTGACAATTTTTTAATGCAAAAATCAGTGCTAGTCTTTTAGCAGGATACTTAACACCAGTTCTAGCTCACAAGTACTCACCGAGTTTTGCAACTATGAGTAGGCCTGTATAGTTGCAGGGATGAGCAATCGCTGATTTTCTTTAATATTACACCATAGCTCCTTGGATAAGAGGGTTAAAGTTTGAAAATACAAGCAAATATACCTTTTAGAGAAAATCATTTGTATGAAAGGCAGTATGTAAGATTTCTGGTCACGTTAATTAAAAGAGTTTTATGTTAGTCAAATAGATTTTTTGGGTTAGTTAACAGCTATGTTACTGGGTTCTCCTACTTAATAATCCATTTTGCATAAATTTAGTACTGGATTGGATTCAGTTCTAGGACAGTCACCTTGGGTTCATCCCAAGTACCCTAGGTTCTCGTAATGTCCCCTTTTTCTCTCTTCCGGAACACTATGAAACATATTCCACAATCCTTCACTTACTATGTCTATTAGATGTTTATTAAGCAAGTAATAGAAAATAAATATAAATTCTGATGTATCTTATAATGTTTTCTAATAACAGAGATATGAATTTGTAAGCAAGTAATGGAAGATAAGTCTGCAATCTGATATATTTATGAAATTGTATCATAAACAATATCTAGTTATGATGCTGTACTGCAATGTAGTGAACACAGTCCTTTGTTGTATCTGATTTAACAATATTATTATGCAATGATGATGGTTGTGTGTACATGTAATCCTTGCAATCTCTCAATCTAATGACAAGGTAGAATCTCTACAGTCTCTTGGTAAGCAATTTGATCACTTACAATGCTGAAGATGTTGTGTCTGATATATTCCTTAATAATTTGCAGTTATTGCCTCTAGTGTATACTTGTTGTGTCTGAATATTACTTTTCACCTGTGCAATAAGATATGAAATGTTGTGCCTGATATTTACTATATAATCCTGCAAATGGTGTTGTCTCTGATTGGGCAATTTATACTCGCAACCTATGAGAAGCCTATACGGTTGTTGCTCTATATGAGCGAATTCCAATAAGGAATATAATTATATAAAAATAATGTCTTTGATGATGCTTGAGAGAATGAACTGATCACATCTATATACTTGCATTTGCCAATGAAATGATATAAGGATGAGACACGTCCTTTCATAATATTTGTTTGATGGTGCCTTTTCGATTATGATTTGCCAACATCATAACCATTTGTTATTTGTAACACAATCCTTGCAATTAATAATCCAAATGACTTGCCACTTGACTGGACTTAGACGACGGATATATTCATGCCGTAAATGAGTATGATACCAACTGTGGTAATCATTGATTATTCTGATAACTGGAATGCCGATTATGACTGTTCAATGAAATATGTAATGACAATGGAATTGTTATGCAATCTGCACTATGTATTCAATAAGGCATATGGATGTTGTTATGGATGCATGCACTACGGTACATGGATACAGATATGCAAATGTGGATATGTAATTATGATTCATGAATGATGCCGAAGTGATGGATATGGGATATATTGCACTGTAGAGTATGTCAATGCAACGGATGGATGCAATTTATTGAAATGCAAACATAAAAGGTAAAAGTTGGTGACATTACATCTCTCTCTCTCTTGGAAAATGCTTGCCCACAAGAATTCTTATATTGCCTTGATGATTCCTGGATCCCAAACTTTGGAAGTGTCTTACCTTCATAACACGGTCTTGTAGAGTAGTCTCCAAGGTTAGATCATGTGATTTACTTGCTTTGGGAGATTGCTTGCCGAAACCTTTAAGCCTTACAAGAATACCTTTAATACCCTTTTCTTAGGCCATCTTGAGTCTTGATATCTAATTAATTCTTGGGAATAAATTACCACACTGATGATGTGTGACTCTGACTTTTGTGACCTGATTGTTATGCCCAAGTTGTAAATGCCTCCTTGGAAATCTTGGGAATTGTTGAATGCCTGAACTCATGGACTCAATCTTTATTGATGAGGAAAGGACATTGTTCAACCATAGAATCAAATTCATATCACCCTTCCTCAAAATTTCAAGGGGATAATCACCATGGTTCCAACTACTTGTAATTATAAATAGTTTAGAGAGTTGGTAGACGCTACTATCCCTAGAGGTAGAGACCATTAACTTCCATGAATTTAAAGATGTCAAGAAGTTCAATTGGTCTTCTATTGTTATAAATTTATAATCTTGATTAGCATAATATCTGCGGGGAGTGTAACTTCTTGCTATCCCATTCAAACATTTACTTCTCGATCTTTGCTTTGTAGAAGGAATTTGTTTCTGAACTTCATTCCTTTGTAGTTTGAGTAGATATTGAGTAGTGATGGCACTATGAGGGCTGGACATATGGTTCCAAATGGTTCTCATTGCTTCGTTGATTGAAGATGCACCGGGATCCCAAAACTTATTTTCATCTTCACCTTTGTGTGACTTCGAACTAGCCTCTGTATTCATTTTAAGGAGTGGGTTGTCATAAATTTTGTCCGCGTCAACTTCAAACAATGTATTAGGAATAAGTTGAAGAATAGCTTTACCTTTAAACTTAAATTTATTTTTTCCCAACCTTCCTTTATCTGAATCCTTCCATACCTTCATTGTCAACTTCAAGATGATGAAGTGGAATACATGAAGTAATTTTTGTATTATTCATTTTATTCACAATTATAAATGAAAGTTGTGATTCGTATTCTCACAACCAGAATTATGATTTCTTGCTTCAATCTCTCTTATGCCACCTCTTGTACATGATCCTTGTTATGATGTGAGGGCATCCTCATAATCCTTGTGAATCCTTGTACTTGATCAATTTATGATACATGAAGAGTCAACTTCGATCTCTTTAAAGGAATCTAAAACTATTTCCTCTTTTGGTACCTTAATCTCCTTGAATTGCTTTGTGATCATATTCTAATTTTGATAACGTGTCGTCGGCAAACCTTTTGCATTCTTCTATGATTCACTTCCGTTAGAGGGGGTATTCCTTTCATTTGTGATTATTGATTGATTTAGAGAGATCATGTTTTTCTCCATGGTTGCAGTAAATCTTCGATCTAATTTAGCTTCTTCAATATCTTCTTTCATATCGGACTTGGTAGAGGATGCCGCATATTTATTAGGATGTAAGGAATCATGAATGTTATTTCGCCTTCTGAATTTACTGGATATGTTACGCACAACACGTGACCTTGAAGATGGAGTAAGCGAAACCTTATGATCTTCATGAATCCAATTATTCACTTTATCTGTGATAGAGGAGTCATGTCAAGTATTGACTGCTCTTGGTGATGCTTGATGATCATTACTTTCTTTTACCTCTTCTGGGGCTCCATATTTTGCCACTACACTTTTTTTTTATGTAACCACATTTGAAGCTTCTAATGATATTGTTTTTGAATTTGTTGATGTCACTTTGTAATTGTCTTTCAATTTGTCTTCTAAGGTCAAGGTGATAACCTTTTGGCATGTATTTTACTCTTAGCCTATGTAGTCCTCTAGAGTGTAATGTCCCCTTTCTAGTGTTCACAGCACGGTGTTGTCGTTAGCAATTTCGGGCATACTTACTATTTATAGTAAGTCATTCTAGGCATGACTGGACATCCAGTGGTAGCGACATGTCGATGGTAATTGTTTAAAATCGACAAGAAGTTTTATTTATCATTGATATGATTTATTGTGCATTAATAAAGTTATTTTATAAAGTTAATTATTTAACTTTATTAATGCATTGTCTATAGTTTGTGGAAAATATTTAAATTAATTGGTCCCCTTTATTTTAAAATACATTGGAGACATAAAAAAGTGTTTGGGG
The DNA here is from genome assembly GCA_018584345.1 of Thuja plicata. Classification (NCBI taxonomy): domain Eukaryota; kingdom Viridiplantae; phylum Streptophyta; class Pinopsida; order Cupressales; family Cupressaceae; genus Thuja; species Thuja plicata. Next base: position 62,861 of record MU223627.1, read on the forward strand.
ACTTAAGTTGACGGAAAATCATGTTAAATGGTATGGGAAATATTAAGGAAAATGCAATCGCAAGAAAATAGGGGCAAAAAAGCAAAAATACCGAAAAAATAGGAAAAGGAAAAAAGGTAATTTTGTTAATCCCATATTGACAAGGAGAGTGGATGAGCTTTTAGAAAGTGTTATAAAAGAGATAGAAGAGCTCTCTTTCAGCATGCTTGGATAATATATGAATTTGACAAAGTTGTGGAGATTTTCTCTCAAAGACTTGGAGGACGAAGACCCTCTATGTTAACATATCCTTCTGGTTGCTGAAAGATATAGTCAGAACGATCTTCGAATGAGCTTCATAATGTCAAAGATTTGTGATTCTTTTTATTAGACATTGTGCAGTTAGCCAGGAAGGATCAATTGGAAATAAGAGTTTGTGACCAAAGCTATAATTTCTATGGACTGAACTGCTGGTAATAATCTGCAATTTCTATAAGTCTGGGACAGCTGAATCTGCTACGAACCTTTGTGTGAAGTGTGGAATCTGTTTGGAGGAGCCATACAAACCTAGGGCAGGTCGTACAAGCTGCAGAGGATCAAATGCATTCAGAACAACCTCTGTTACATGCCTAAGATCATCCACAACTGAGCCATACCAGATAGGGAGTGATTAAGAAGTGTGCTGCTCTCATTTTCAGCAGATATTGTGAGCTGCTGGGGCTTGACATGCTGCGTCTCAGACAGTGAGTTACCAGCAGCAACGTAAATCAACTCATATATCTCTGAGTGTGTGTTGGAAGCAATCTGGAAGCCTTATCTGATGAGATGTCTGAGGTTTAAGAGATTGGTGATGCTGGGAATGCATTAGCGAACAGTATTGAAGCTGGAGCAATGAAAAGACTGATTGCTTATAATTGTAATTGAAGATAAACAGGTCTGCAACTTCATTCATATCTGATTTTGTAATGTTTAAACCATAGTAGCGAAAGTCTGGAAAAAATCGCGATTAATCGGGAATCGCACTTGGAGCAGATTTTTTCCCCAAAAAATCGGTAAAAACCGGTCAAATTTAGTCAACAATTTTTGGGGAAAAATCGGGAGTAATCGGAAAAAAAACACGGAGTAATCGGACCATAAAATCCGTAAAAATCCCCACTAAAAACCACTGAAAGCTAAAACCTAAAACGTGGCAAATGGAATGCAGTTTTTTGTTATAAATGCTAACACAACTTGAACACAATCACACAATCACCACCAAATATCTGCAAGTCAGCCATTGAAGCTGTGCAAGTCGGCCACGAGTTGGAGTTGTTTGGAGTTTCGAGTTGAACACGAGTTGGAATTTCGAGTTGAACACAAGTTGGAGTTGTCTGGAGTTGATCGAAGGTAGAGGTGTTCTTTGGAGTTAATCGAAGGCAGAGGAGTAATGTTTCCATGCGGAAGAACTACGTTTTGCTTTGATTTGCACAGAGTAATTGCAGCAGAGGATATTTACTATCGCTGTTAGTTGACACTCATACGCAGAGGTATCCTGCAACCATAAAAATTAAGAGCATCATTTCTGGACTTGGTTTCATACCTAGCGGCATCTGTATACAAGGCATGAATACCTTCTCCGTGACTTGAACAGGAGGAATTGCTGGATTATTGGTTGCTGTATATATCTGCCCTGCATTTAATCTTCAGAAACAGCTGATTCCCTGCCATGAAGCTTGTCTGGCAACACAGCTCCATTCATTGGAACCTGTGGAGTTAATAGAAGACCATTGAAGCTGTGCAAGTCGGCCATTGAACTGTGTTGTCTCTCGTCGCAGCAGGGGACGAAGCCGAGGACGGAGCAGAGGTATTTTCCACTTCAACATTACAAAATTATTTCATAGCCATGTTTATAAGTTTATGTATTTGAATTTTGTATATTTCATATTTACTGTTTTTTATATACCTTTGCATTTTACTGTATATTTATAAAAATATATTGTTTGAAAATGTATAAAAATATGTATCATTGTATATTTATATTCATATTTATTATTTACTGTATATTTTGGTATATAAATATTTTTTTCAAATGTTTAATTTATTGTATAACTATAAAAAACTGTATGAAAATTGATAAATTCTGTCTATATAGAATATATAAATTTTCATACAGTATTTTTTTATAAATATATAGTAAATGCTCCATTTATTCTTTTTGTAAAAAAGATCATTACAGGATTTATAAAAATAGATTATTGTTAAGAAATGTAGATCTGAAGATAATGTATAAACTAATATGTAGTAGAATGCAATTGCCTTGGTGATTGATTGATTCTACAAAAATATATTTTAATTTATATATAGAATCTATAATGAATAGTTGTGACTATTCATTATAGAGAGATGTGGCTGTTGATACTAAATGAAGTGACTGTTCATTATTTATTAATAACTAATATATATATATATATATATATGAGTTCGTTCTAATATATATTTATCAGAGAAATATATATATTAACAATATATATATATATATATTCATGAATAAGATGTACATCAATAATTACATTCATATTTTGATCAAACCAATTTTCCTTCTAAAGAATTCTATCTTCACCTTTGCAAGAGGTTTAGTGAAGATATCAGCATTTTGTTCTTCAGTGTTGATGTAGAATAGTTTAATGATTTTCCTGTCTACCATATCTCTCACATAGTGATATGGAATCTCTATGTGTTTTGACCAATTGTGAAAAACAGGATTTACAGAGAGCTTGATGCAACTCTGATTATCACAATGAATAATAGTAGGTAATAAGGGTTTACCAAATAGGTCAAAGAGTAGTTTTCTCAACCACACTGCTTCTCTAGCC
>MU223627.1:69544-95816 GCA_018584345.1 Thuja plicata
GTAGGGTTTATATTTTATCTTCCTTTAATAACCTTGCTGCTCTGATACCATGTTAAGAAATGTAGATCTGAAGATAATGTATAAACTAATATGTAGTAGAATGCAATTGCCTTGGTGATTGATTGATCTACAAAAATATATTTGTATTTATATATAGAATCTATAATGAATAGTTGTGACTATTCATTATTTATTAATAACTAATATATATATATATATATATATATGAGTTCATTCCAATATATATTTCTCAGAGAAATATATATATATTAACAATTATTATTAATATTATATATATATATATACATATATATATAATATATGCATAGTTAAACACGAACGAACAATATGTTGACAATTATTACAGTTAATTCTAAAAAATTAAAAATAGATCAGAATTCTGTTTATATAGAATTTAATAATTTATCATTACAGAATTTGTAAAAATAGATCATTACAGCATTTTTATAAATATACGGTAAATTCTCCATTTATTTTTATGCAATAGTTTTTATAAAATATACAGTAAATTTTGTATACATTTAAATAGAGTTTATATAAACTCTGTATAAATGTATAAATTTTGTATATGAAAATGTACTTAAAAATGACAAATTTAAGCATTGATCAGAAACTTTGCTAAATGGGAAAATGGTTAAATTTGAATTTCTTATCTAAAATCAATTACATGATTTTTAATTTTTTATAATTCAATTTCTTCTATGAGCTCTGTTTTTTTGCTCATAATTTCTATCAGCATATACTTATGTTTTTTTTAAATAAAGCAGATTTTTTATCACAATGCCATGTGAAAAAGATTTTGCGTGGATACATTGCACAACGATTGTCGGTACAACTAGGGTTAAATGCAATTGGTGTTTGAATGATGTTAGCGGTGGAGTTTACCGCTTCAAATGGCATTTGGCAAAAGTACCAGGAAATAACACCACGATATGCCACAAATGCCCTGCAGATGTCACATACCAGGCCAAAAGAGCTCTTGATGGAATCAGTGAGAATAAGGAAAAAAAGGCGAGAATCGGGAACGAAATAGGTTCCTGATCTACACGTGTTAAGAGGAAACAATTGGTTGAGGAAGATGGTGGGGGGGGGGGGGGGTTTCAGGGAATCTAAGACTCATAATATAGCACGTGGCCCAAACACAGGCGGAGGGAACATCAATCATTTTTTTGCACCTCGAACTACGCCAGGATCACAAACCACTTTGGAGAGTACGGGGTGTAGGAAAACAGTCCATGAACAGGCAATGCAGGGGATTTCAAATTTGTATTTCTCCTCTACCTTGGCATTCCATGCTTGCAGATCTCCATATTGGCAAGCTATGATGGATGGTGCTGCCGCTGCAGGGCCTGGGTTTAAGGCCCCATCTTACGATATGATGAGAGTTGGTATGCTCGATGATGCAGTAAAAGATGTTCAACATGTTGACAAGCATCAGTTAGAGTGGGCTAGTACTAGGTGGGCCATTATGTCAGATGGATGGACAGATAGGAGGATCTGATCTCTCGTCAACTTCCTCATCTTGTGTGATAGAGGCACTATATTTCTGAAATCTATGGATGCGCCACATGTAATGAAAACTGCAACTACGTTGTTCGAGATGTATGACTCAGTAGTCATAGATGTGAGGCCAAAGAATGTAGTTCAATTTATTACAAACAATGTTGTTGCTTGTGTTGCTGCTGGGAAACTTTTGACAGACAAATACCCCTCTATGTTTTTTACCCCATGTGCAGCACATTGCCTTGATCTAACCCTAGAGGACATTGGAAAAATTGCATGGGTTAAGGAGGCATTTCAAAAGGCTCACACAGTTACCAAATTTGTCTACAATCACACGAGGGTTTTGAGTTTGATGCGCCAATTCACAGATGGCAAGGAGCTAGTTTGACCAGGGGTGACAAGGTTTGCAACACACTTACTTGCACTACAGACTCTAATTCAACAAAAAATGAACTTGAAATGCATGTTTGTTTCAGCCGAGTGGGTGGAATTAGACTTTTCAACTCGAACAGATGGCGTGAGAGTGGCAGAGTACATGTATTCTCCCTATTTTTGGGATGCAATGGAGCAGGTGATACAATTTTCAGAGCCTCTCGTAAAAGTCTTGAGACTAGTGGATGGGGATAAATCCCCAATGGGATATTTGTATGAGGTCATGGATAGGGGCAAGGAGGTGATGAAGGGTAGGTTGCAAAATGACAGGACGAGGTATCAGCCATTATGGGACATAATTGATAAGAGATGGAATAGGCAAATGCACTCTCCTCTTCATGCTGCAGGATACTTTCTGAATCCATCATTGTTCTACAACACGAAGTTCACAGATATTGATGCTGAGATCACACAAGGCTTGTTCATGTGCATGGAAAAAATGTTTCAAAGCACAGAGAAATTGAAAGACGCTATGTCAGAGCTGCAAATGTACAAGGGAAAGGGTTTTCTCTCATCTAGGGCTGTCGAGGAAGGCAGAACGACCTTCAAACCAGGTAGACTCTACGTGTTATTAACAAACTTTTGATAGTCCATTTATTTTGTTGACATGATCAACAAATTTGTTAAGATTTGAAGATATTCTTACATGATATCATCCCCCAATAATCTGTTTTTCAGCTCAATGGTGGGAATGTTTTGGTCACGAATGCAAAAATCTCAGGTGGATGGCGATACGCATTTTGACCCAGCTATGCAACTCATCCGCCTGTGAGCTCAATTGGACTATTTTTGAACACATACATTCCAAGAAACGCAACTGTTTGACACAAAAACAGATGAATGACTTGGTGTTTGTTCACCACAACCTTCACTTGAAGCTAAAGAAAGCTCAAGGTAGGAGTTTTATTATCTTGTACTTAATTGAAGATGTTTTCATTGTGTTTTTCATTTGTAGGCAAAGACTAATTTCTGCATGAAAAAAAACAGAAAGTATTGAGGATGACTCCGCAATCGATCTTGACGAGATAGATCCAGAGTCTGAGTGGATTCCTGCACCTCAAAGTGATGATGATGTTGATGATTATGCTGATGATGATGATCATTATGTTGTTGAGCCTAAAGATCTTGACATCATGGAAGAGGCCAACGTTTCTCAAAGTATTGTTGAAGGAGTTAGGTCTGGGACTTTCCGAGGAGAAGCATCAGCAGGGCCTCCTGTACCCTAGCATTTCTATTGGCTACTTTTGTATTTTTGGAACATTGTACTAAAAACTCAGCGATATCTAGATTCTATATAAATGATGAAAATCTCTTCTCTATAATCTACTAGTTGAACTGTACATTGTATTTGATCTCAATATATCTATGATGTGGAAATGCCCCTTAATTTTTATTTTTTAAAAAGTAATTTCTGACTTTTTTATCAATTTTTTACGTTTTTTTGCAAATCTGATTTTTTCCCGATTTTTTCCCAATTAATGAAAAAATCCTACTCTTTTGGTCTCCGATTTTTTCCCGAAACGATTTATGCTTCTATGGTTTAAACAATCTTAAGAAATCTCAGATTAATGCATTGGTGTTAGTACTTTGTTTGCAATGAGTTATTACATAAACTTTGATATATTGCATGGTTAATGTCTATGTATTGATTCCATTACTGAGTGCAATCTGGAAACCAAAACAAATCAAACAAAAAAAGAAAATACAAACACAACCAGACCAAGGCAGGCCTTTACAGTGGTGTATCAGAGTCGTGTATCCTGTCATCCTAGTGGATACAATATAGAACGAATAGACAATGACATGATTGATTCGAGTGTACAACCATTGTCGCATCATTATAATACACAGAAAAACAAGGCATTACTAGATACATGGCAAGAAGAACGGAGAAATCCAAAAGTACACTTAGGCATAGGTTAACACGTCACAAGCAATATGGGTGAAAGAAGGGATCCTGGTGAAGAAAGGTTGTTTAATATGTTAGAGGCTTTGCAACTGAGGCAACGACAAGCAAAACAAAGAATTCAAGAACAAAATCAGGGCATGGACCTTATGAATGCAAATGATGGCTAGAAAGATGGGTATTGATGTAAATGGTGGGGATAATGGTGGCAGAAACAACGGTGGAAATGACTGAGGTAACAATGGCAGGCATAATGGACAGAACGGTGGTAATGGAGGACATGTTGCTGATAATTTTGGCCATGCAGCTAGACCAGCGAGGACAGTTAATTCGAGGCTACTTATACCTACCTTCCCACCTAGAGCCCCGGTACAACCAGAGAACGAGCCACAGATTATGGAGTTATAGGGTCAATTCCGTCAAGATTGGGAAAATGGAGAAGAATTTCAGGCAGCTATCTCTTTCAGGGAGTACATGGATGTTAGGCTGAAGCATTTGCCTGGCACTAGTGGCTGGGCACAACATAGTGATTTGCAGAAGGTGAGCAAGCTCACATTACCCTACTACGATGGATCTGGGAAAACTACAACCAGAGCTTGGGTGCAGAAAGTAGACACTTACTTCTAGCTGAACCCAATACCAAAGGAGGAAGCCATTAAATTTGTTGCATTACATCTGGATGGCTTGGCACACGAGTGGCAGCATCACGGCATGGCCACGTTGAGGCATGATCAGATCACCTCATATGTTGAGTTTACTGAGAGCTTGATTGAGCATTTTGATAAAAAGGATCCTAAATTGCACTTCAAGGAGTTAGCTCAGCTTAAGCAGTGGGGTTCAATTTATACATTTATATCGGATTTTCAGAGGCTTTCAGTTCTGGTTACAAATATTTCATGGAGGAGGTTATTGGTTTTGTTTATGGATGGTTTGGCAAAGCCACTAAAAGGGCCTTAATCCTTCAACATTGCAGGAAGCCTACAAAAATGCAAGGGATATGGAACCTTCGGCATCAAAGGATAAATTTCATTCAAAGGGTTTTTCATCAAAAAAGGAAAAAGATAAGAAACATTTCCAGAAGGATTCTCATTAGCAAAAGAAAGATTCAAACCGTTTGGACAGTGAGCAGTTAAATAATCTTAGGAGGAAACTATGTTTCCATTGAAGAGAGCCTTGGGACCCTTCACACAAGTGTTTAGTCAAAGCAAAAGTAGCACAGATTGAGTACTTTTCAGCTGAGGAGTTAGCATCAGAGAATGCATAACAGCAATCTGATTCTGAGGGCAGCGATGAGGAAAACACAATAGGAGAGGTGTCAGGTGGTGAAAAAACTATCGTGTGACTTACTGGTACGGAGCAGAAAATAACTTTTAAGGTGAGTATGATACAGGGGTAGCGAGTTGTTGCATTGATTAACATAGGGGCTACTCATTATTTCATCTCAGAGAGTCTGGTTAAGAAGAAAGGTCTTCTGATAGAGGAGCAAGAGGGCTTCAGAGTCATTGTGGCTAGTGGGCATAAGCTACAGAGTTCTCGCGTGATTACCAATCTTCACATGCATATGGGTGATTATGACATGGTGGGCAATTTTTATGTAGTGGATATGGGAGATTATGATGTTATTCTCGGCATGACTTGGATGAAGCCACTAGTGGAGTTCACTTTTGATTTGGAGAAAATGGAGATGTGGTTTGAACACCAAGGTAGGAAAGTGGTACTGAGGGGCTTATCAGACGGTGAACTCAAGGTGGTCTCACTTAGGAGGATGGAGCGATTTTTCAAACACGATGAGGTGGAGTGGGCAGCAGAGTGCCTTATTATGCCTACAATTTTAGAGCAGCAAATTAAGAGTTATCACCCAGATGTTCAAAAGGTCATATCCAGGCACACTAAGGTGTTTGATAGGATTCCACATGGAGTCCCACTTGAGAGAGGTATTGAGCATGTGATAGAACTGGAGGGGGCAAAACCTATGATCACCACTCCATACAGACATCCGAAGAAATACAAGGATGAGATCGAGAAAGCAATAAAGGAGTTGTTAGAGATTGGTCACATCAGACCTAGCAAGAGCCCAATTGCATCGACAGTGGTTTTGGTGAAGAAAAAACATGGGGCTATGCGGATGTGTATCGATTATAGAGCTTTGAACAAAGAGACAATTAAGAACAAGTACCCCATACCCAGGATAGATGAATTGATAGATGAGTTACATGGAGCCTGCTACTTCACTAAGATAGATTTGAGGTTAGGTTATCATCATATTAAGATGAGGGCCGAGGATATTGAGAAGACAGCATTTAGGTGTCATTATGGCCATTTTGAGTTCTTGGCAATGTCATTTGGGCTTACCAATGCCCCTACCACATTTCAGAATTGCGTGAACCTAGTATTCAAGAGGCAGTTGAGAAAATTTGTGTTAGTCTTCTTTGATCACATCCTAATATTCAACAGGACCTAGGAGGAGCACTTGCAGCACTTGGAGGAGGTTTTGAGTATCTTGGAGAGTGAGTCATTGTTCGCTAAGGAATCAAAGTGTGAATTTGGCATGACTGAATTGTTATATCTGGGGCATATCATCATTGCTGATGGGGTGAGAGTAGATCCAGAAAATATTAGAGCCATCATTGAATGGCTAACTCCGACTAGCCTCTCACAGCTGAAGGGGTTCCTTGGTCTGTGTGGCTTCTACAGGAGGTTTGTGAAGGGGTTTTCACAGAAAGCAGTTCCTTAGACAAACCTTACAAAGAAAGGGGCTTTTGAGTGGTTAGAGACAACACAGCAATGTTTTGAGCATTTCAAGCAGGTGGTGTCATCTTGCCTAGCGTTAGCTCTCCCTGATTTCACCAAACCATTTGAGCTATAGTGTGATCCTTCAAGAGATGGGATTGGTGCAATTCTGATGCAGAAAAAACACTCCATAGCATATGAGAGCATAAAGTTGAGAGGGGCAGAGAAGAGCTATTCTATACATGATAGGGAGATGTTGGCCATTATGCATGCAGTGGCCAAATTCAGGTCTTATCTAGTGGGAGTTAAGTTCATAATTAAGACTAATCATAACAGCATTAAGTACTTTATGAGCCAGAGGGATCTTAATGATAGGCAGTAGAAATGGATTACTAAACTACAGGCCTATGACTTTAACATTGAATATGTCAAAGGGAAGAAGAATGTGGTGGCAGATGCACTCTCTTAAAAACCACACATATGCTCTTTGGTGGAGATATCAGTTAACTAGAAGGATAGAATTGTAGATGAATATGCTAAAGATTCATGGGCAGCAGATTTGATTGAGGGCACAGTCCAGGATGACAAGTATACAATGATTGGTGACCTTATTTACTATAAGGACATGATTTATCTAGTGCCTTCTTTTCACTTCAAGGAAGTGATTTTGAGGACATTCCATGATGCTTCATTCACTGGTCACCTAGGATTTTTCAAGACATACAGGCAAATCCAAGAAAGGTTCACATGGAAGGGACTTAAGCATGAAGTTCAGAAGTATGGTAGCGAATGTCTAGTATGTCAGCAGAATAAGAACGAGCATACATTTTCAGCTGGTTTACTTCAGCCTTTACCCATTCTAGATCAAAAGTGGGAAAGATTTTCAATGGACTTCATAACAGAATTGCCCAAGGTACACGGTAAGGACTGCATCTATGTAGTGGTTGACAAGTTAGCTAAATTTGCACATTTCTTTGTCATTGCAGCCAACTACACAGCAGCCCAAATGGCTGCCTTGTTTTTCAGAGAGGTGTTCAGATTACATGGGTTGCCCAAGAACATCATGAGTGATAGAGACAGCAAGCTCCTGAGTTTATTCTAGCGGGACCTTTTCAGATTGAGTGGCACAGAGATCACTCCCAGCACTAGCTATCATCCGCAGACTGATGGCCAAACAAAGATAACGAGCAAATGAGTAGAGGGTTATCTACGAAATTCTGTGTCAGGGCAGCAGAAGGCTTAGGTCAGATGGTTACATTTGGGTGAGTATTGCTACAATACCACCTACCACATGACTATCAAGATGACTCCATTTATGACACTGTATGGGTATGAAGCCCCAAAATTCATGGATTTACTCTTTGGGGACAGCAAGGTACCTAAGCCAAAAGATTTGTTGCAAGAGAGTCAAAACATCTTAAAGGCACTCAAGGAGAACATCCAGCAAGCGCAAAACCAGCAGAAGTTATATGTGGATCAGCACATGGTTGAGCGTAGTTTTGAGATTGGCAATATGGTTTGACACTCCAACCTTACAAACAATCTTCGTTAAAGAAGAGTGGTGTTGAGAAACTTAAGCCATGATTTTATGGTCCATTCAAAGTCACTCAACGCATTGGGGAGGTGGCCTACGGGCTAGATTGTCAGTCAATAGGAATGTGCACAATGTATTTCATGTCTCCAAGCTTAAAAAGGCTTTAGGCCATAATGTAGTTCCGTCAGCAAAATTGTTACCCCTAGATGAAGAGGGGAAATTGATATCGGCTCCTAAGGCACTCATTGATACAAAGAGAGGACACTCCAGAGGAGGACAATTAAGGAATATTCATTTAAGTGGAGGAACCTGCCAGTTGAAGATGCTACGTGGGAGAGTGATCAAATCTTGCAACATCCAAAGTTAAAATTGCTTGAGGACAAGCAATTTTGGGAAGGGCAGGGAATGTAATGTGCCCTTTCTAGTGTTCACAGCCCGATGATGTCGCTAGCCTATTTTCCCATGGTCCCATAGGCTAACCAGGGCATAAAAGGGACTTAGAGGCCATTTGGCCTCGACAGTTTTGATTGCAACTCATTCCGAGGTGATCTGAGGCAATTTTGGGCATACTTACTATTTATAGTAAGTCATTCTGGGTATAACTGGACATCCAGTGGTAGTGACATGTCGATAGTAATTGTTTAAAATCGATAAGAAGTTTTATTTATCATTGATATGATTTTTTCTGCCTTAATAAAGTTATTTTATAAAGTTAAATTTAATTATTTAACTTTATTTATGCATTGTCTATAGTTTGTGGGAAATATTTAAATTAAATGGTCCTCTTTATTTTATAATACAATGGAGACATAAAAAAGTGTTTGGGGACTTAAGTTGAAGGAAAATCATGTTAAATGGTATGAGAAATATTAAGGAAAAAGCAATCACGATAAAATAGGGGCGAAAAAGCAATCGCGCGAAAATAGGGGCAAAAAAATAAAAAATTCCCAAAAAAATAGTAAAGGGCAAAAAAGTGATTTTGTTTATCCCACATTGACAAGGAGAGTGGATGAGCTCTTAGATAGTGTTATAAAAGAGATTGAAGAGCTCTCTTTTAGCATGCTTGGATAATATATAAATTTGACGAAGATGTGGAGATTTTCTCTCAAGGACTTGGAGTACGAAAAGCCTCTATGTTAACATTCTTCTCGCTGCTGAAAGATAAAGTCAGAAGGATCTTCGAACGAGCTTCAAGGAAGGATCGATTGGAAATAAGAGTTTGTGACCGAAGCTAAAATTTGTATGGACTGAACAGCTGGTAATAATCTGCAATTTCTATAATAAGTTTGGGACTGTTGAATCTGCTAGGAACATTTGTGTGAAGTGTGGAATATGTTTGGAGGAGCCGTAGAGACCTAGGGCAGGCCATATAAGCTGAAGAGGATCAAATGCAATCAGAACAACCTCTGTTACATGCCTGAGGTCATCCGGAACTGAGCCATACCAGATAGGGAATGATTAAGAAGGGTGCTGCTCTCATTTTCAATAGATATTGTGAGCTGTTGGGGCTTGACATGCTGCGTCTCAGACTGTGAGTTAACAGCAGCAACTTAAATCAACTCATATATCTCTGAGTGTGTGTTGGAAGCAATCTGTAGGCCCTATTTGATGATATATCTGAGGTTTAAGAGATTGGTGATGCTGGGAATGCATGAGTGAACAGTATGGAAGCTGGAGCAACGAAATCACTGATTACTTATAATTGTATTTGAAGACTAACAGGTCTGCAACTTCATTCATATCTGATTTTGTAATGTTTAAAGTTTAAACAGTCTTAAGAAATCTGAGATTAATGCATTGGTGTTAGTACTCTGTTTGCAATGAGTTATTGCATAAACTTTGATATATTGCATGGTTAATGTCTATGTATTGATTCCATTACTGAGTGCAATCTGGAAACCAAAACAAATCAAACCAAAAAAAAAAATAGAAACACAACCAGACCAAGGCAGACCTTTACATAGAGACATATATTGTTGAAGACCTCCCTCCAATCTTCTCGCCATTGATCTTGTAGATTGACTAAAGCGGGTTCTTTGCTTTCTTGTTGTTCTTCCTTTCGAGGAAAAGTAGGGAGTGTTGGTCAAATTTAAGGGTATGATTCTCACGACCCTTCTTGAATAGAACTTAATAATAATAAATAATGATTATAAGTTTGAAATATTATAATATAAATTAATTAATTAATTAACTAAATAAATAGTAATAATATAGCAAGATGACTATGTAGATAATAATAACTCAAATATTAATAATAGCGAATCTATTATCAAATATATTATGATCATTAAGATAATAATATGATATATCATTAAGATATAATTAATGATATATATAGCTTATCATAAATTAGTAATATTATAACTATAATATAAATAATATTGTTATAATATTGATAATATAATAATATCATCATAATATAAATCTGAATATAATAATATATAATTAAAAATAATAATTAAATAATACTTAATATTTACCTATCGACTTAACACTTAGTCGACTACTAGAGTACCCAACAGCATATTACCATTCGTGGCTAAGACAACCCACGTAGGAGACCAACGGCCGTAACTATTGAATCTTCATTGAAAGTTACGGCAACGCAGAAGTCAGCCCCCCCAAATAAGAATTGTTTACCGTCACGGGTAAACATGTATAATGCATACTAAGAATTATACAGAACATAAGTGTACAATATATCAGAGAACTGTGAGGTATTTCATTAATCATAAACAGGTTACATCAATGCACGCATAACATATTATCTTCAGAATGTAAGTATCCTTCTCTTCCAACCAAGAGAGTACATAAACCACCCGAAGGGGTGCGATTGAAGCGTCGCGACATAACCACTTCCCTTCGGTAGGTAACGACCAAGACATAACCACTTAATTACATAACTTCCCCGAACATACAAGATTACGGCTAATATCATGCCCCTCAAAAGAAAGGTCGGCACCGGACGACACAACAAAATGTCTGGGACCCACAACAGAATGGGATAATGTAGACAAAACAAAACAATTTATGACAGAGAACTCGGGAGCAGAGGAAGCGTCCTTGGTGCTGAAGATGTTGTCGTGGAGGGAGTCAGTTGGGCCCGCAACTCATAGACTTGCTTGGTCCGCACCTCTAAATCTCTTTTCGCCTGCCTCTGTCTCCAACGTTGTTTACAACATCACGGCAATGTCGACTAGCTCGGTCTTCTTCACCTCAGACTCTATCTTGGCCTGAGTCAACTGAGTCTCTACCAGGCCCTTTGCCTCCTTCGCGGCCGCCAATTGGGCTATGAACTCCGCTTTCTCTTTCTCCCAGGCTGACTGCTGACTAGTCAAGGTCCCCTCGAGTGCTACCATCCGGGTAGCTGACTCCTCCCGAGCCCGCTCTGCAACTATTTGATCTGCCTCACTCCGTCTGCAAGCATAGTAGGTACCTCTGAACACTTGCTCTATCTCATGGATAAGGGTCTCCACTCAGCTCTCCACTATCGGCTCCTCAGCAAGCCAACCCTGAAACATCTCTGGAGTCTCTGTATCTGGCCATCCTCGCGCCTCAAAGCAAGCGGTGAAAGCAGGAGAGCACCCAACCCGCATGAACAACAACACCTACTCCAACTCCCGAACCACAGTCTCCAATGCTCGAGCTTGAGCAGAAACCACCACCCGGAGTCCTCGAGCTACCATCTCTCCTAGGTACGCTTCGATATCCTCGCCAAGTATATCGTCGGATGGCGATGTAGCTGGCGGCGCCTGTGCTAGAGCCTGGAGGGTCTCTACCAAAGCCTCGGAAGACTCTGCCATCTTCACTGGATGTCGCAAGCCGCCCTCTACATCAAGTACTACAACTTTGGCCACCCTAGGCTCTCCCCCTTCGATCCCATCCAACTCCACCACCTCGGAAGAAGGTACGCCCCTCGTAGGTGAAAGTATAGTAGACCCCAGTGTGACAGGTGGAAGGTTGAACCGTTGACGCAACCAGGCACTCATGCCTTCCACCGAGTGTGTCTATCTAGTTACCTCTCCCACTGGATCGGCTAGCAAAGCAGCCTCCACCGCCCCTGCATCATCAAATCCTACTACCTCCAATCGCACTTGAGGCTCCTCTGGTATCTCGCTGCCATGTATCTCCGTCTCATCCACAATCTACATTGCCTCGGACACGGCTCTGTGTGGTGATATGGGAAAGGTTGCCTCAGGAATCACTGCCTCCGAAACAGTCGCTAGTGCCACCACTACGGGCGGAGACATGTTAATCGGTGTCTTGATTTGTCCGAAAGCAGGGATAGGAATTGCGGAAACTATCAGGTGGGTCGTGGTAGATAGGAGAGGTCGTGCAAACAATCCGGGTGTCGGAGTGACTACCTCCACCTCATCTTCTTCAGCCAGTTGAGGATGATCTTTCTCCTCCGAGTCACTCCCACTTTCTGAAGTATCCTGTCGACCACTATCCGTGTCGCCATGCTCAGACCCCGAGTCTGTCTCTTGCCTGCGTTGTTTGTGTCCTACGACAGCTTTCTTTCCTGTGGTTGTATCCAAGTGACGCCAACGCATGATTGGGGGCTCTCCCTGTGCCAAGGGTCCTGGAGTAAGCTCAAGTACATCTGCTGGAATCTATCTGATTGTAGCATCCAGGAATAAGCCAATCGCATAATGGGGCATGTAAAAAGACTTATGTTGTAGCGTCATAAATTTGTACATCCACTCAGATAGTAACCCAACCCAATCAAAAAACTTACCATTCATCAACCCATTCATGAGCGCAATCTGAGGAAAAGCAATGTCCGAAGCACGGCTCGACCCTATGAACCTGCTTTTCACTACATTCAGGAGGTAACGCCAATGTCCCTCTCTGACGGAGGATTTCTTCACACCTCTTCCTTTGGAGGCCTTTATGAGAGAAGCGAACTCCGCCAAGGTGAGGTCCCTACATATTAACCTAATATAAAAGTCTTTCACCTCTGGTTTCATCTTCTTGGCCTTCAAGTCAATTTTTCGTCCTTTCCCCAACAATGGTGCCAAATGTTTACAGACACAGGTAAATAGGTTTAATGCATACTAAGAATTATACAGAACATAAGTGTACAATATATCAGAGAACTGTGAGGTATTTCATTAATCATAAACAAGTTACATCAATGCATGCATAATATATTATCATCAAAATGTAAGTGTCCTCTTCCAACCAAGAGAGTAGATAAACCACCCGAAGGGATGCGACTGAAGCGTCGCGACATAACCACTTCCCTTCGGTAGGTAACGACCAAGACATTAACCATTTAATTACATTACTTCCCCGTACATACAAGATTACGGCTAACAAGAATCTCATCTTCGAAATACTCCATGGCTCTTGTGATCAGCAGTTCAGAACAGGGTCTAGCAATTAACTTTGAATATCTGCTAGGAGACGTCGAATAGATTGGTCGATGTCAGATAAGATAGAAGGGAGTCGCACATTTCATAGACAGCCATAATATTGATTTCCATTGGTTAGTAACAACACAACCATAATCAATATTAATTGAGTGAAGATTACGATATGCACAAGCCGTCGGTTATCAAGGTAGCAGCGATTTAAGTAAACAAGATGATAAACGGGTTGTTATAAAGGGGAACGATAGGAAAGGAGGCATCGCCTCACTTTGAAGGGATGTACTCTTTCCCATCCAAAGCTATAAGAAAACCATTGATCCTTCTCAATAGGCATAAAGCAATTTCTATTTTTTAATTGAATCCTCATTGGATCTACTCGACAACTGTGGTATATTAATTGCAAGAAAAATATCAAAGTCAAAGACAACACTTTGGTGAATAACAAATTGATAAAAAACATAAACATAGCGATATCATTATATTTGCATAATTAAAATATAGGAATTAATTGTTGTAAGCAATATTAGTCCCTTGCATAGAAGTATCATTTATATCATAGAATCATCCTAATATCGCTAATTGATAGAGTAATCACATTCATAGCATAATTCATATTGGTATATTAGGCATTGCTACCAAATCTATATCATCATTGCATATATTTGTAACTTAATATTAGCGTTAGCAGTTGAAAAATCATATACCTTCAATTAGTTTGGTTTACGAACCAGCATTTGATAGAGTAAGGAGGAGTTCATGTAATAATCCTATCTTTTCAAGTTAGCCAAAAACGGGACATTACAATGATGTTTTGAATATTCATCATTTCCTCTCTTTTCTCTCTGTTTGCTATGATCGTTATTGATCACAGTTTGTCTTAGTAATCACAACAATTGAGCCAATTTTTCTTGAGTGTTTCTTTGCTCTTTGATGAATTGATCCATACAATTGTTAAGTCTTTCATTTTCTTCCATACTTTTTTCTTTTTGTTTTCTGCCCCTGGATGAAGCTTCTGCTGTCACTTTATTTTTTTTTCCCACAACCATTAGTTCCACTATTGCCTTCATCTTCTACGATTCTGAAACGTTTTCAAAGGCTGGCAGGTTCATAAGCTCTAATACCAATTGTAATGTCCCCTTTTTCTCTATTCTAGAACACTGTGAAACTTATTTCACAATCCTTCACTTACTATTTAAAAGATATTTATTAATCAAGTAATGGAAGATAACTATGAATTTTGATCTATCTTATAATGTTTTCTAATAATAGATAGATATGAATCTGTAAGCAAGTAATGGAAGATAAGTCTGCAATTTGATATATTTATGAAATTGTATTGCAAACAATATCTAGGTATGATGTTGTACTGCAATGTAGTGAACACAGTCCTTTGTTGTATCTGATATAACAATATTATTATGCAATGATGATGGTTGTGTTTACAGGCAATCCCTCCAATCTCTTAATCTAATGATAAGGTAGAATCTCTCCAGTCTCGTGGTAGGCGATTTGATCACTTTCAATACTGAAGATGTTGTGTGAGTGTCCGATATATTCTTTAATAATATGCAGTTATTGCCTACAGTGTATACTTGTTGCGTCTGAATATTATTTTTCACCCGTGCAATAAGATATGAAAAGTTGTGTTTGATGTTTACTATATAAGCCTGTAGATGGCGTCGTCTCTGATTGGGCAATTTATACTTGCAACCTGTGAGAAGCCTATATGGCTGTTGCTCTATATGAGCAAATTCCAATAAGAAATATAATATATAAAAGTAAGATGTCTTCCATGATTCTTGAGAGAGTGAACCGCGGGAGAATGAACCGATCACGTCTATATACTTGCATTTGCCAATGACACAATATAAGGATCAGACACGTCCTTTTATAATATTTGTTTGATGGTGCCTTTTCAATTATGATTTGTTAACATCATAATCATTTTTTATTTCTAACATAATCCTTGCAATTGATAATCCAAATGACTTAGCCGCTTGACTGGACTTAGTCAATGGATATATTCATGCCATAAATGAGTATGATACCAACTGTGGTAATCATTGATTTTTCTGATCACTAGAATGTCAATTATGACTGTTCAATGAAATATGTAATGACAATGGAATTGTTATGCGATCTGCACTATGTATACAATACAGCATATGGATGCTGCTATGGATGCATGCATTACGGTACATGGATACAGTTATGCAAATGTGGATATGTAATTATGAATGATGCCCAAGTTATGGATATGGGATATACTACATTGTAGTGTATGTCATTGCAGTGGATGGGTGCAATTTATTGAAATGCAAACATTAAAGGTAAAAGTTGGGGACATTACAGTTGTCAGAGTTTCTTGAGGTCGTACCCAACCAAACCCACAAGGAACCGACCCTTGGGAGCAAGTCACTCGGCACTGGCGATCTCGCGGTGAGAACCCAGACTACGCCTAAACGCAATGCGGAAGCTAAGAATATCTCCCAAGCATGAAACGACTTAAATAACGCTGCACGGCGAAAAGTGATGCGGGCTTTAAAACATAAAGCACTGCAGTCCCATCCGAATGAATACAGAACACAAGAAGTGGGTGGGGCTGAACCCCAAATGAATAATTATGCACAAATCAAAACCAGTTGTGTTGAGAAACACTACACTGCTCTGCAAGTTACAATACAAATGAGCTCCTAGCTCGAATACAGAAGACCCAAAGAAAGCGAATCACTTCACCAAGGCAAGTCCTTGTGCAGGTCTGCTACTTCACTGCAATGCTCTCCTCCAGCTCGCCGCCAAGGCACAAGTCCTCCAAGACTTTGCACTTCTGTTGCTACTCCAATGTTTCGCAGTCCGTCGTTGCTCCTCAATGCCGAATGTGGAAAATGAAGCCAACTCCGAATGAATCTGATCTGATGTCCAAATGCCTCAAGCGCCTCGCCTTATAAAGGCATTTACACCTCGTGGAATGGAACGAGCCGACCTCCATCGAGATATGCACCAACAGTTAAGATAATTCCGTTCTTGGCCCCAATCCGTTGATCACGTTACAAATGCCTCGAGCGCATAAACATCGGCCCCAAACTTGCGCTAAGCCCCAATGCATAAGTCCGATCCGCAATCCACGGAGATAGACGTTATAACTGCTCAGGTAAGTCGGCACCAATGCTGCCTCGAGATAATAAATGCCAGTGCAATCCGCTATGCAATCCTCATATAGGCTCCGCTGCATCCCCCAATGCAATCAAGTCGGCCTGCTTTTGTAAAACTAGTCGGCACTCCAATTCTTTAGCCCAATGTCGGCTCCAAACCCCAACATTACTAACCCAAAACATCTTGCCGCACTCCTTTACTCCAAACTTCCGTCAAAACCCCATCGCATGAACAATGCAACCCTTGTCCCCGTAACATCCTCCCCCACTTAAACAAGAGTGTCGCCCTCGACACTTGGCACATCCGGCCTCAATGTGCTTGGGGGGGTGACCCAACTCGGTCACCTCGAACAAGCTTCAGTCGTACTCTGCAAAGCTCCTATATGCATCATTGGCTCCTCCTTTGACACTGCATTAAGCTTTGCTTGGTTAGGACATTCCCTTGCAAAATGATCGGGCTGGAAACAAATGAAACAAGTCTTTCTTTTCTTTTCTTTTCCAGCTCGCACCGATTCATCTTCATCAGCCCACAACTTCTTTCCCTTGTCTTCATTCCACTATGATCCGTTTTGTCTATCTTCCTTTGGACGATTCGGCTTGCTTCATTCTGAGTCGACTTGGCAGCTCTGTCCCTGGTGTGATCCAGCAAGCCATCTGCTATGCAGATCGCATCGCTCAATGTCTGAACATTCTGCCGTCTAATCTCCTCCTTAGCCCAAGGTTGCAAGTTCTCCGTGAAAAGAAACAACTTCTCAAAGTCGCTGATCTTGGTGCATTCCAGATCCAAGACACGGAACGCGCTGATGTACTCCCTCAAAATTCCAATATGCTTCAACTTCCCAAGGCGCTGTCGAACGAGCCACTCCGAGTTGCCCGGTTTGAATTGGGCATAAAGCACTGCCTTCAGCTCTTCCCAATTCCGAATCGGCTGCGACTTCCCAGATCGCTCATTGACCACATGCGTCCTCCACCACAGTTTGGCACTTCCCTTAAAGCATCGGTAGAGATCGGATCTTATGAAGGTGAAAGAGATGACAACATTCTGGAGAACTTCATTTGGGACGTTGAGGAATGGTTGTTCACTGTGCAGGAACTCACGAATGAAAGGAAGGTTAAGAAGATCTCAGCATGCTTTAAGGGAAGCTCCAAATTGTGGTGGAGGACGCATGTGGTCGATGAGCGATCTGGGAAGTCGCAGTCGATTCGGAATTGGGAAGAGCTGAAGGCAACACTTTATGCCCAATTCAAACCGGGCAACTCGGAGTGGCTCGTTCAACAGCGCCTTGGGAAGTTGAAGCATACTGGAACTTTGAGGGAGTACATAAGCACGTTCTGTGTCTTGGATCTGGAATGCACCAAGATCAGCGACTTTGAGAAGTTGTTTCTTTTCACGGAGAACTTGCAACCTTGGGCTAAGGAGGAGATTAGACGGCAAAAATGTTCAGACATTGAGCGATGCGATCCACATAGCAGATGGCTTGCTGGATCACACCGGGGATAGAGCTGCCAAGTCGACTCAGAATGAAGGAAGCAAGCTGAATCGTCCAAAGGAAGATAGACGAAACGGATCGCAGTGGAATGAAGACAAGGGAAAGAAGTTGTGGGCTGATGAAGACGAATCGGTGCGAGCTGGAAAAGAAAAGAAAAGGAAGACCTGTTTCATTTGTTTCCAGCCCAATCATTTTGCAAGGGAATGTCCTAACCGAGCAAAGTTCTTAATGCAGTGTCAAAGGAGGAGCCAATGATGCATATAGGAGCTTTGCAGAGTACGACTGAAGCTTGTTCGAGGAGGTGACCGAGCTGGGTCACCCCCCCCAAGCACATTGAGGCCGGATGTGCGAAGTGTCGAGGGCGACACTCTTGTTTAAGTGGGGGAGGATGTTACGGGCCCAGGGGTTGCATTGTTTATGCGATGGGGTTTTGACGGAAGTTTGGAGTAAAGGAGTGCGGCAAGATGTTTTGGGTTAGTAATGTTGGGGTTTGGAGCCGACTAGTTTTACAAAAGCAGGCCGACTTGATTGCATTGGGGGATGCAGCAGAGCCTACATGAGGATTGCATAGCGGATTGTGCCTTAGCGGATTGCGCTGGCATTTTTTATCTCGAGGCAGCATTGGTGCCGACTTACTTGAGCGGTTATAACGTCTATCTCCGTGGATTGCGGATCAGACTTATGCATTGGGGCTTAGCGCAAGTTTGGGGCTGATGTTTATGCGCTCGAGGCATTTGTAACGTGATCAACGGATTGGGGCCAAGAGCGGAATTATCTTAACCGTTGGTGCATATCTCGATGGAGGTCGGCTCGTTCCATTCCACGAGGTATAAATGTCTTTATAAGGCGAGGCGCTTGAGGCATTTGGACATCAGATCAGATTCATTCGGAGTTGGATTCATTTTCCTCATTCAGCGTTGAGGAGCAGCGACGGACTGCGAAACATTGGAGTAGCAGCAGAAGTGCGAAGTCTTGGAGGACTTGTGCCTTGGCGGCGAGCTGGAGGAGAGCATTGCAGCGAAGTAGCAGAACTGCACAAGGACTTGCCTTGGTAGAGTGATTCGCTTTCTTTGGGTCTTTTGTATTCGAGCTAGGAGCTCATTTGTATTGTAACTTGCAGAGCAGTGTAGTGTTTCTCAACACAACTGGTTCTGATTTGTGCATAATTATTCATTTTGGGTTCAGCCCCACCCACTTCTTGTGTTCTGTATTCATTCGGATGGGACTGCAGTGCTTTATGTTTTAAAGCCCGCATCACTTTTTGTCGTGCAGCGTTATTTAAGTCGATGTCAAAATCAGTATATCCAGCATGAAAATCAGAAGCAAAACAATATAGCACTATATTCATTAGCAGTTTACCAGTATGGGAAGAAAGGAGGGTTTGGGGTAGGGAAAGAAAATGCTACAGTTTGATGGACATGAAAAGAAGTGATAATGCCAAATGCTTCTTCTATGGCTGCTGAAAATATCCTTGCGAGGGCAATGATAGCCTAATTTAAGTGGAGGGCAACGACACCATTCTTACCATAAAGTGAACCTTCATTAGCTTGCATTTGCTGCAAAGAATGATATTGATTTAAGTTGAACACGTTTGTCAAATTTAGGCAATGGTGTCAATGTTGGGGAGAGTGCAGAAGGCCCTATATTATTTTTTGTAAAAGCGAAAATAAATTCTAATGCCATTAATGAGATGCTTTCCCTTCCTTTCTATTTTAGGCAAAGTATTTTTTTTTTTTTTGCAAATTTAGAATATTATCTACATATTAGTGTTACAAGATTTGCTTGGCGAATCAAAATGAGGCCCAGCAGCTTGGTCAGACTTACCAAAATCTGACAAGCCCTAACAAGATACTCAAACGGCTGAAGTAAATAAAACAGAATAAAATTAAACCTAAACACTTAAAATAAACAGCACTCTAAAAGAACACTCATCTCATTTCCAAGCACAAGTAGAAGGAAAAAACAAGCACAAGTAGAGCAACGAAGATTGATTGAATAAAATTTGTGTAGATTTGTAGAAGCCTTTGGTACATCTAAAGAAGCCTAAGACCATTTGGGAGATCTTGTCATTAATTTGGAGCAGCCCAGAATAGATTTGAAGCAAACTATTAAAGATAATTTTGTATTTTATATCTTTCATATTGTATTTTAGATTCATGGAACAAATAACAAACCCTGGCTAAATTTAATCTTTTTTTAAACAAATCCTAGCTATTTTGACTTTTTTTAAACTAGAAACCGTAGATCTTAATTTATTCTTCACTTATTTCTTATTGTTGTATACTTTATAGTTATGAATTTTTCCAATGCCAGCCCCAATTACAAAGGGCTCTTGTAAACACGCCATCCCTAGGTGAGAGAAAAGGGAAATAACTTGCCCGAATTACAAGACAAAAATGCTTGAGGGAGACCTAAACTGATTTGAAATATTGTCTTACACAAATGCCATACTAAAATACTAAGCTGTACCAAAAAAACCTTCTAAAATTGTATGTGAAGTACAAAGCCAAATAGAAACCTTTGAACAATAGAAGGAACAAAAAAAGAGGCAAAAAAAAGAGATAGTAGCCATTCATGGATTCTTATTCAATTCTTCCAATTAATCTTTGAGTACTAGCAGTAGTAGTGTTAGTGTTGGGCCTAGAGTTTATGGATCAAAATTAAATTCATATATTAGAACAGAAACCACTCTAGACTCCCCACCATCACCTACAAGCATGGGTTGGAATGAGGACAAACATGATGCAACAAGAAGTGCAATCAAACAATTTTGTTATTATTGTACCATTCCATTTCGTGCAGTAAAATAAATAATTACTATTTCTACTTTAAAGTATTGTGTGATTTTTGTCTCTTGAATTTTTAAACTTAGGGTTTATAGAAATTAAGCTCAAAATTTTATAATACTTATTTTGTTTGTTTTATTTGTTTTAAGTCACCTTATTGGCAAAATATGATAGATGCCATTAATGTTTGTGGGACAAAGCTCAAAACCTCTAATGATGAAAAGATGAAGGGCTCCATTATGACTCAAAAGGTGGTTCACATCAATGTCACAATTGATGAACATGAGACATAAAATTGAAAAGGACGTATGATCATACCAATGGTTGGACAATAGGAGAAATAGAACATTGTTAGATTTCCTAGTTTATTGTTCAAGTAGTTGTACTCCCTAAAATTTGAAACCCATTAATATTAACATTTCAAATTTCATATTTTCTTTCTCATGGCACAATTTTCCTAAAATCCATTGATTCTTTAGGAAACACAAAAATCATTATATTCCTTTGAGAGGTTATGGAAGGAGTCTTGGCAAATATTGTGCAAATAATTACAGATAATGCAGCAAATTATGTTGTAGATATACTTCTCATGGTTGGGTACTCGTCCTTATTTTGGACTCCCTATGTTGGTCATTGTCTTGACATCACATTAGAGGGTCTTGACAAAATCCCAAGGATCAAAGCATGTGTGGAGCATAGTAAAAATATTTACATATACATATACAAACAAGGAGTTAGCTCATTCTAGAATAACACACTTTGCAACAATCTTTATCACCTTGCAATCTTTGCTTCGTTCAAATGAAACTTTGAGGTACATGGTTGTTATTGAATAATGATCTACATCATCATACACTAAGACCAATGCAAGAGTTGATGTTTTTTTTATTTTTTTATTAGCATAGCTTTTAACTTTCAATGAAGGAGATCGTAAAGGTTAAACGTAATCAATTTCCAATACATTGTTGTTCGTAATTCCATTCTATTTTTCTATTTTTCTTCACACTATTAGTGTTTAATAATAACTACAATTCACAACAAATTTAGTTATTCTCCTTCAAGTTGTTAATTTATATATGAGGGCATGTATATGGCCAAGGATGCCACTATATCAAATTATGTTGGGATTGAGGATAAGTATTGTCCCATATGGGACATCATTGATCAACCATGGCACCTTCAGCTTCACAAGCCCATATGCAACTGCCTATTTCTTAAATGCAACATTACAATTTTGCAGAAATTTCATGGCAAATGAGTCGGCTCTAAGTGGGCTCTACACAATTGTATAGCGGATGGTAATTGATCCTCAAATTGGAACAAAGGTAGTATCTAAAGATTGAGATCTACATACTTGCATAAGGGAACCTCTTTACATGAAACATATGCAAAATAGCTCAAATTACATTGTAGTCAAGTAGGGTGTAATTTAAGTTCAAAAATAAACTAAAAAATATTTTTTTACATTAATGTTTAACTCCTTGGACAATGACATTAAGTTTTTTTCCCTCATTTCAGATGCATGGTGGAAAAGGTTCAGGGTTAAATTCTTAAATCTTCAATGGATGCCATTTCGTGGCTTGAGCCGACCATGCAACATTTTAGGAAGAAAATGTAATTAGAGTATGTTTGAGCACATACACTCCAAAAAGCGCAACAAGTTGTTGATGCAAAAATTGAATGATATTGTATGGACTTATCTCCCAACACTCTAGAGAAAATTGATCCACAATCCAATTGGATCATCAAGATCCTTCCATGGGTTGATCAGCTAAATATAGCGACAAAGGTAGTGGCCATGGTGAAGGAGGATTAAGCATGAACAGAAACCTTGGATGTTAGTGTCATTAACACAGGTAGGAAGTGCGGCGCATCATCACTTACCTATCTCAAATGCCCATGTAGGACTTGCCATATAGCTATGGATGTTAAGACCGATGCAGGCCCCTCTGACCCATAGACTTATAGTTTTAGTTTCAATTCAATGGACTTCATAATCCATGAATTTGGCATGCATTTGGAAACATTTACTATACTCATATCTTAAAATGTTTTTACCTTTAGCTAAAATCTGTTTTAACTCTTTATACTCATATAATCAATGTATAGTTGTGTATGTGGGCAAAGTAGCTTCTACTTGTATAGTTTAATGATTCATTAAACTTTATTTAATAAAGGTTACATGATACAAGTTTTAAATCCTTAAAATCTCTATATTTCATGGTGTTTTCAATTTGCCAATACTTGGCTGAGTCTAAATCTTTTAGCTATGATGTATGTACCCATACCCCATACACTAGGAAGTTGGGGAGGAATGCTGTACCGCATACCCAAATCCCATACGCATGTATGTTCTCATACCAGGATCAGCAACTTAGGGTTAACAATCTAGGTTAATGGAGGTTTACATTAAGAGAGAATTATATTTTCCAAAGGGCTTTGAACGTGGCCTCTGGAAAAGGTAATTCTTTCTTAATATTCCCATTGACCATAGAAGGTTCCGTTTGGTAAGATTTTTTGCGCACAGGTTTACAGACCGTATGGACCAATGGCAACAACCATAATGCTCTTGATATGTATTTGGTTCAAGTCTGCATGGACATCACTGGAGAAAGTACTCTTCTATTCTATGTAATGCGTGTAATACTAAATTGGGGCCATGTGGCAATATTATAGTTCTATTTTCTTTCCAGTTACAGCATTCTAAGAACTATTTTATGTGTTAGCTTTCATAAATTTTCTGTTTTTTCAGTCTTCAAAAAATATAAAATCAAAATTCAAACATTGATTAAGTCTTAAATTTTAAAAAAACCTGGGTTTTTCTGTAGACCTTACAATAGTTAAAGCAGATTTATAGTTGAGCACATAGAATATTTTTCAAGTCAAGGCCCCTATCATGGATCATAGCCAAATGAAGTAAACCAAAATAAAACATAATGCCATACAATAAACAATGGAAATTCTAGGATCTATTTATTATATTATAGCCAAAAGTTGAAACATACAATCACAACATGTGACATGTATTTAAAATACAAACCTTCATAATTGAGCTCTGAACTTCTTTAATTGTTTCAGCTTTCCCACACAAATCTACAAAATCCTTATAAACAACTCCTTGTTTTTCAGCCCAACTTTCAAGAGCTTGGCAAGATGGAATGATCAAAGCCACACAATAACTGTGGAATGGATCAGCATGAATCATGATATTGTCCACATAATCACTTGTGGACAAAGTTGCCTCCACCTGCGCAAATATATCATATAAACCATACAACAACAAGAAAAGCTGATCAAATGGTAAAGAAATTGAAGAATTATATTCAGCAAAACCATTCCTTATACCTTGCCCAAGGAAACATATTCTCCATGCTGTAGTTTAACTATGTCCTTTTTCCGGTCAATTATCTCAAGGCAGCCATCAGGATGAAATGTGCCAACATCTCCAGTATAAAACCATCGAATTCCTCGTTCATCCACCTTCTCCAAAGAAGGCCGCATTAGAATTAAAACTTAAGTGATAATCAACTTGAAATCAAAATGAATAAGTTGAGTTACAGCATTAAATCACCTTGAACACCTCTTCAGTTTTTTCTTTGTTCTTGAAATATCCTAGTGTCACATTGGGACCACCAATAGCAATCTCTCCTCGAGGCATTGGTGTATCTCTTGTTAAGTATCCACCTTCCACCCAATCAACCAGCTGGAGAAGTAATAAACACTATTAAAACTTATAAAATCAAAATAGCTGTTTCCCAGGGAATAAAATAATATTATACGAATCAAAGAAAACAATATGGAAATGATGACAGAATCTAATTATCTTAGGAAATGCAAACAAACCACAAGGAAAAAATCTACAAGCTTCATGCTGATAAAATTTTGCATTGTACAATATGAGATGGATGTAAGAAACTAATTAACCTACAGAAACACAAAAAAAGCAGCAAAGAAAAATCCTACGAACATTATGTGGAGAAATTTTGCATTATACAGTAGATGATTATCTACAGGTCTGTATGTATGGTAAAGGAAAGAAACTTTTAGATTATATTTTATAATAATATTACAATCCTTGTGTGATGTCCCCATTTTGAAATAGGATTTAATAATAAATGATAATTAAATAATCTATAGAGACGTGCCATGGATTTGGTGACGGGTAAGAGAGGTATTTTAACTATGAATTCATCTTTAGGTTAAATAAAGCACATAGTTGGTTCTGTTGTGGCTTTAATGACAATTGCTAAGATTCCCAAACAAGAAATCGTACAGTATTAATGATAGGCTTGAAATCCCCTACCCAGAGGATTATATGAGGACTGAATTTGGGCAACTGGAAAATATGAACAATGTTGTAAGGAGACCGATTTTGGTATTTAAGGAAAAGCATGTCTTCGATGAACACTGGCTAGAAATGGACAGAAAAATCCATTTTCTGCTAAAATGGTAGCGTATAATTCCCAATGCCCATTTCAGGTACCTTGCGGCTTAAGAACTATATGCTGGAAGAGGGTTATCAAGTTCCACCTTCGTTTGAAAATGTGGATTTGGACAAAATCCAAATCATACCCCCAATTATCATTAAGAACAGAGGGGGGTCATCCAAGAGTGATTCGAGAGGAAAGCTCAAGGTAGACACTGACGAATCAGCCGAGGATGAAGGGTCTGATGAAGACCTAATCATCATCAAGCGGAAGGATAAGAAGTAGTGTGGAGCTTTGGGATTCCAGTTTTGAAGATAATTTTGGGTTAAAAATATATATTAATAGGATGGTTCAATAGCTAGACTTGTTTATAATATGGTATTTATGGACTATACGGTGTTTAATTTGGAAATCATACACTCTGTTAACTTGTTTGCTTAGCTGACTTACTACAAGACTGCATGGATAGACATAATTACTATTGTGTAGTATACTACTCTCTTTGGAATCTTACTGGTTTTGGAAAGCATAATTATAAAAAGACATATTATGAAATGATGGCTCATCTTAACTCTGTATGGCTGAGTTTGAATACGTTTTCTAAATGCTGTAGCTTTGAGAATTCTGGTCTTATTTATATTGGTTGTGGGAAATTTTCAGATTGATTCTGTATGGATGCTCTGGGTATCTGGCCCAGATTGAGAGGCCTACTGGGGATGATTTACTTTACAGTGAACTTATGCATTTGATTTAACAATATATGTTTATGTATTTGGCGCCTTAAAGCTTTTCCTTTTGCACTAGCAGGTATCTTATACATTCTGCTTATATATATATATATATATATATATATATATATTCATTCTTCCACCTATTTTGACTCTCATTTATGAGCCTACTCCCCTAAGGGCTTTCC
>MU223627.1:95877-112249 GCA_018584345.1 Thuja plicata
ATATATATATATATATATATATATATATATATTCAGATTTATTTTCACGTTTTCTCCTGTTTTTGCTTTTTTCATTGTCCTTGTCTTCTGGCTGCTCTTTTGCTTCCCTCCCGGGCATGGCCATATTCTCTTCCCTCAAGGTGGTTGGCTGGGCATTCTGTATCTGCATTTCCTTTTAGTTGGTAATCAGTCTATTTGAATAGTTATGAGAGGAGATTATCCTCTCTTTTACAATCCTTTATGGGTGCTTACTCTGTGATTATTGATAGATTTATCTTCAGTTCGTATTTACAATGCTATGGTGAATTTACTCTAACCTTTGCAACTCAGGCTAAGGGTATGCTCCTCCATCTTATTTCTGCCATCTACTATGCTGATTAAGTTCATTACATTCGAAGTAATATTAAAATTTATGCCTTGGCAATATTCTCTGAATAGCATCTGCTTCTACACCATGATATAGTGGTATTGATGGTACTACTGATAGATAATGAAGATTTTGTGGTAAAATGGATTCGTTTTGGGTTGAATCAATTCCTGATTAACAGTGTATTGATATGAAGGAGAAAAGGGTAACAGTTTAGGTAACACCTTTGAAAAACAGTTATGTGGCATATGAGGATAGAGTATTGCTTTCTTAATTTGACATGCTAAAATTATTGGTAGGAATATACATTGTTTTGATTTTGTTGTGATCAGCTGGTATTGTTATGATAACAAAATAGAGGCAATGTTTACTGTATAAGTTGAGTAAGGCTGAGTATATCTCTGTCATGTCCTAATATAAGGTCATCTCAAAGCAAATTAAAAAAGGAGTCTTTATGCATCTGCATTGTATCAGGGTGGTATAGGTATTACTGTCGTTTGCTCTGCTTGTATTCTTTAGGTGCATCTTGATTTAGTGGGTATTATTAATGGATACAGTGAGCGTGTTGTACTCAAAGGTTACTGTTTACAGCATCCTCCACAAAGTCAGGTATTTTTTAAATATCTAATGGTGATCAATGTAACATAATGATGCAATATATCGGTTATTTGAAGTTCTGATGTGGCATCGCTAACATATAGTTGAACTAGTTCTAACATATAACATCTGCTATAAGATACTAACAGGGGTGACAAGTTGTATGGAAGATGTCCTTGTGTCTTATGCAGGAAATGGGAGTGCCTTACCGGGTGGAGGCCTATCAGATAACAATTGAAGATGTCAGAACAATCAATATCATATCTTTGCAATTCATCTGCATACAATGTAATGGGAGATACCCCTTGTAATCATCTTTGTACTGCAAACTCTGTAGCGCAAAAGTCTGTAATGAGGATAATAATTCCTCAACTCTTCCTGTATTTTTTGTGAAGACTTGTAAAAGGTTGTGACCACAAGTTTATCTTTTATACTTTTGGGGCAAGACCGGAGGTTTTCTCGGCCCGGCTCTTTCCTACCGGTGCCCCTAGTGAGCCGGGTTGTATATAGGTTTTTAATATTAATAAAATGATTCGGCTTTTGGCCTATTGCCTATCAAAAAAACAAAAAAAAAAAATCGAATATTATTAAATAAAAGAATAATCAATAAAGAGAAATTAATAAATAAAAAAATAATATCACATAAATTATTATTAAAATAATAATATCATATATAAATATAATAATATAATATTAATGTAGTATATTATTGAAAATATTATTATAATAAATAAATAAAAGAAAGAAAATATAATAAGTAAAATATAAAAATAAGGTAATTAATAAATAATCTAATATAATTATAATATAAATAATATAATATATTATATTATTAATGTAATAATATAACATAATTACAATATATTTATAAAATAAATAATAAATAATAATAACTAACACATATTTAATTCCTTCTAAAATATATAATATGATAATATTTAATCATAAATTTAATACTTAATAATCAATTAATGAACATGAATTCGACCAAAGGACATGTCTTGCTCAAGAGACGTCAAAAGAAATATTTATGGGAATAGACTCCCATTCCAGAAAGGCATGGAACAGAGGAGAAAAGATAGGAAAAAAAAAACAGTAACCAATAGAGAAGATTGATAAGCACTTAGTCACCAATCTGATCTAGTCAGCATTTCCCATAAAACTCAACCCATAAACACTTAGTATTAACAAGGGACTACAACATCGATCAGCACTTTATCTAATAACATCAAATCAGTGAATGAAATATAAAAACCCATTCAGGTAGACGGCAATTAAGAAATAAAAACCAAGGAAATACGTAAATATATTTACAGAACAAAACATTTGCATATGCCATCAGTCCCACAATAATCGACTATTGGATAACTCATAACATCTAATCAGCCATAGTTCATCCAATCAGATACAAGAACTTATATCCAGTCAGCAATCAGCAGTCCATGAGAAGATTCAACATCAAACAAGTGGAGAATACAAAGGAATAATATATGTACTCCGGCAACAAGGAGAAGTAGATTTTCTATGAGATCTGCATATTAGAAGAAAAGTTAATACAGATATAGAGATGTTAAGACAAATATATTGAAGAAGAAGACAATAATTAGTGAATGATGTGCAAAATTTGTTTAAGAGAATAAAATTGTAATTAAGTAGAAATATAGGAGCGCTTGGGATAATCAATTAGTTTGAAACTATCAGACATGTCTTTTGGAAAGGAGATATCATGACAGAGATATGATCTGCGGATTTATAAAAAAATGATGGCTAAATTATAAAGAGAAATAAGTGGAGATATGAGGGGATAATAAATGCAGATATGAGAGGATAAAAGGTGGAGATTTTAAGAATTAATAGATGATACATACGCCAGCAAATGTGTATGAAGAGAATAGAATTGATCAGTCAAGAAGATATCAAGAAGCAATAAAGTAAACTGAATATATAGAGAGAGAGGGAGAGAATATTCAATAAAGACTTGCAATGATTTTGTAGCAGACTTATGCAGAGGACCAAATGCAAAAATCAAAGAGATAAAGATATATTTGATATTTCACAGAAGAGATGATTAAGGAAATAACTCATTCATAATTGCTACAGACACCTAAGAACTAATACCAAATACAACATATTATATTCTATTAAGAATAAAGAATCCTTATGTAATCTATAGTATATATATGAACCATATCATTTTCGCATATGTATTATTGATTGAGGCACAAATAGAAAGGTGATATTGTGCATAATCTCCATTAAATAGTTGAAATGCAAAGACTAGATAGTATAAGTGTAAGAAATTGAAGTAATTACCCCAACATCTCAAGCTATTTAGAAAGGGGACATTACACCTTGGGAGACATACAATTTGAATATGGAAGGAATCATATGTCTTTCCATCTACATTGTTAATATATGCAGGATCATAGGGAACCAAATATGTAGATAGGCCCAAGAGAAACGAAGTAGTTAAAAATATAGGCAAAATATACCAGCAGTGCAATTAATTGTTATTAAATCAAGCTTTAGGATTTAGCCAAGAGACATGAATCACATTGTATTCTTGTTCTTCTGTCGGAATAGAATATGATTCTTTTGACAGAAAGACTTCATAGCAAGCCAGAATATTTATCCCCAGGAACCACATAGAAGGATGATAATTTGTCAATGCATCTGTATTGGCATTGTTCTTGTAAAATCTTGCTTATTCTAGAATCTATAAAACAGGTGATGCCAAATCAATCTATTTTTGGACAGCTAGATCTCCAATAAGCACAAACTGGCTACTAAATCAAGCTCTGAGAAGGATACAATTCAGTTAGAGATTATATACTTCCAAACCTTGATCATACATATTAAAGGTGTTGTAATTTACAGGCATGGTGGGATCTTCTGTCTCATTCAATATCATTCGTCCCAGCATCTCAATGAGCTCACTCCACAATGACTGGTTTTTACACCAAAATGTGTCGTTCTCTATTTCACTGCACATGCAGATAATAATTTTCTTAGACAACAACATTATGTTTGCTAGATTATAATTTTCTTAGACAACAGCATTTCTGTTTGCTGCTTAGCCGATGGACTGTCATGCATCAGCTTGGCCAAAAAATAAATACTTCCTTTGACTAATGCTACAGTATCAAGGGTTTTGTGAATAAAGGAATTCAAGACTCTATCTTCTGTCGTATACATAACACACCATCCATTTGTTGAGTGTTGGTTTACCAAGCCTGCGAGAGAAAATTTCTAACTGTTTTCATTGTATTCTGCCTAGTCTTCTAACACTAGCATACATCCTTCTTAGATGATGAAAAGGAAAGACAATCTTCTATCTTGAGTGGTATTTACCAATTAATTCCCTATTTTGTCTTTTGGTGTTGTTTACGAGAGAGCAATCAAAACATTTTTTTTCAAAATGTCATTGGATGAGCTCATATATATTACAGGAGTTTATTTAAGACCTGTAATACCACTCACTTGCCAACATGACCACCCCAATTCATTTGAGGAATTTTTGGAATGTGAAGGCAACAAAAATCTAAATTTATGCAGATCAAGTAAATTCTTCCAATTAAATTATGCAGTGGTTTTTCATGTAGCTGATTCATGAGAATAAATTAATAACAATAATTTATAAAAAGAAATGAAACAGGATTTCATAGCGTGGATTCTAAACAAGTTCTTTCATTCGCTCATAAAAGATAATTAGATAACAAATCTTCTAAGGCCGGCACAGCTATCAAAGGGAAACCGATCAGCCCTCTGCAACATTCGCCTCTTATTTGGAGTTATGTCAAACCCAATTTCTTCATGCAAGGATTATAACATAGCAAAAACAAAATTGTGATTGGACCGTAAGAAGTTATCTGTCTGCAACATAACCTGCTCCCTAAAAAATGAGTTGTCAGGCTCTCTGTCTCCCAAAAATGGAAGTCTCTAACATGCTAATGAAAGCCTTTTAGCTC
Organism: Thuja plicata; assembly: GCA_018584345.1. Lineage (NCBI taxonomy): Eukaryota > Viridiplantae > Streptophyta > Pinopsida > Cupressales > Cupressaceae > Thuja > Thuja plicata. The sequence continues at coordinate 100,810 of MU223627.1, forward strand.
TACCAAAAACCAGCCAAAAGTAGGCTACCACAGAATCAGCTATCCCTCCAACCTTGAGCTCCCTGAATCCTGAATTCCATACAGTCAGCAGAAATAACTGTTCTGACAATCGACAGTCTTGCACTCCAAGGCTGTCTTCTGGATCATATAGTTTTAAGGGAAAAAGGTCCCCAGAAATTAAAGGTTTTATCAATTGCCTGCAAGAATCATTAAAGATAGTATTTTCTATGAGGAGAGAAGGCTCACATGCAATAAGTGCATGAAAGAAAGAAGGAAAAACTTTATTCCCAACATCACGGCTCGCTCCCAATGTCATTATCCCTTGCTGACCCTCAGTTCAATATGTCATTAACTTTTAAGAGAGTTTTTGAATTCACTTATATACGTTTTTTCCATCAATGTTTCGGATCACACTGCATGATCCATAATATTTTCTTTCTCATCTTAATGATGGACCACAGTCCACAGAGTGTGATAAAAAACGTTGATACAAAAAACATACACAACTGAATCCAAAAGCACTCTTAAACATCTTCATAGGCTGTGAAAAACAATCTTCTATACTCATTAGATTGGTAAGCAGCCAATGCGTAGAATCAAAAGCAATGGTATACAAGCATTGAGGAGCCTGCTTAAGTATATTTCATATTTCCACATGTAGATCTATTTTTCATATTCTTTTATGTATTTATTCATATGCCCATTCATTTTGTAATATATGAGCATATGACAGATCATTCAGATGAACACAATAAGCTTATTTTGATAGTTGCAGCAAGACTTCAGTACATATGGTGGATGGTTATATTTAAGAAAAAAATTGCAGTCATGTGCAGGTTCCACTGATCTGTAAATTTTGCACTCACTATTTTTAATTTTACTAAACATAAAACATTTATTTCTTTTTTGCTGGCTGTAATTGTTAGCAAACTTGTCATTTATGTCAAAAAGTTGCAGACCAAACAAACATATTCATACATTGTCTACATTGGATTGGGATTTATTTTAACAGTTTCCTCTGCTCATGTCCGGCATATAGAATGAGTTTGATTATATGTTGTTCTTTTTCAAATCGCTGATTAGAACAATATGTTCAGGCTGAGATATCTTGTGTTGAATGACTTTATTCTGCAATCGGTTTTTGTATATACTTTGTGGTTTTGTACAGATAGATCTTCAGATTGTGTCCTTGTATGAATCTGTGCAATGGCCGACATCTGTTGAATCCATTATGATGAGTAAAGTAATCGTTACGGATCAGAGTAATGGTCAGATCAATATGTTTATATCAAGTTTGTCTTGGTTGCAGTTAGAACTACTTCTTATCAGTTATGGCAGTGACCTTTATTTTTGTTTATGTCTGCAGTTTATAAAATCTCTTATGATCAGAGTACAAAAGGTTGTTGGCATTGGTTATAACTACCGTCCGGTGGTTTCCAAACAAAAGAAATGTATCACTGTTAGGCATAGTATATTTTGTAAGATCTTATTATGTTATAACAACAGTAGAATATCTGCAAATAATAGTACGGGATTTGTAATATTCAAGTCTTACTGTGTGTTGAAGGATTGATCAGGAGTAACATATCATTTGTTGAAAGTTCTGTGCACTTATAGCATGCAGAAAACTATATCTGCATATAAGAGAAATCTGAGTATGAATTAAAATTAATAATTGGAAGACTGAAAGGTGCAACAAAAGAGGCATATTATGTGTTCAAGCATTTAAGCGCAGAGATCAGATGTTGAGATTGTAAATTTGTTTCTGATTTGAAAGATCTTTTGGTTGGTACCTTTAGGAAACTGAGTTGGTGCTCAGTCTGTGAAGTTGGAGCTTCAGTCAGAGGCTGTGCTCTCAAGCAAGGGATTTGGTGATTATTAAGGGTTGGTGACCTTAAAGCATTGTACAGAATTTTATGGATTAGGGCAATAGATCCTAGCAGCATTTCTCACTGTGGTTTTTCCCATTCCAGATTTTCCACGTATATCAAGTGTTGAAGTTTCTTTGTGTGATTTGCTCTCTTATCATTCTTTCAGTTCTGTTTTTATGCTCACCATTATTAAAATTTAAATTGATCAAGGATCATCATCCAACCATCCCAATGTTAAAAAAATTTACAGAGACATTTTTGTCAAATAGATTACAAGATATATAGCTTATTTCACCTTAAATAAAGGGTAAATGAATTATACCTTAAATTAATTATACCACTGCAATAAAGGGTAAATGTATCCATGTACCTAGAAATTGTTAGAATTCTCAATATAATTATGTCATCTTTTAGATTGTTTTACCTTCACATATGAACAGGGAAGTGGAGGACCAACACGACCAACAGTTGTATCATCCCATTCTGAAAATGTGCCTCCACCACAAGTTTCAGTAAGACCATACCCTTGCCCAATTGGCGCCCTGCATCAAAAATTAAAATATGTCAAAACAATTGTTTTACTTTTAATGTCTACTCTTTTATATGTACTATAATTCTGTCCAAATATACATAAACAATGTGAATAAAACTTCTCTATAAGAATCTTGCCACAGAAAAATGATTAAATCTTTACATTCACCAAACATGCAAAGTTAGTAGAGAAATAAGAAAACCTTTTAAGCATGCATATTTGAGCACATCTAGCAATAAAGATTCAATTTTCAGTGGGAAAAGGGCTGGTTTGCAGAACAAGGTGGCCCTTCCAAAAGAAATGTGTATAAAATCTTTAAAAAACTCAGTAAAGATAAACATATACAGAAATTCAGTATAGGAGCACTCAAGTGGGCATGCTTGTAGAGAAGAAAGTTTCCACAGATTTTAAGTTCTTAACAAGCCATTCTCACCACCATGGATTGAAAAACTCACTGGGAAAGAGCTTTTTAGTGGCTATTTTTGCAGAGATAAACATTTACACAAATCCAGTCTAGGAGCATTACAGGTAGAGCAAACATGTTTGTAGAGGAGGCCTTCATACACACCACCATAGATTGAAACTTCCCAAGTACTCAAACCTGATAGCTGAGAAACTCGCCCTTTCCAAGTTTTCCTGAGACATTAAAATTATGCTCAACACAACTCTTGAGTGCAATGGTTCCTCTCTAAGTGGTTTTGAACCACAAAACAATGAATTTATTATAAATTTATAATAACATTCATAATATCACAGAAAAACTGCTCTTAATGTTTGGGAGTGTAGTTGAACACCTTCACACAGATATTGTTGAGGATGGGCATGCTTGACTTCAGATGATAGAATGCATATTATAAGACACCTTATAACATTGATAAACAATGCAAATCAAAGAAACACAAAGAAGTGCTATAAATGGGAGGAAGGATTGAGGCAAGATGCATAATATTAACAGAGAAATAAAAGCTAGGACTTTCTTGACTAAGAGAAGAGCTTAGAAAGGGTAACATAAAATACCAACAGACTGAAAAAGTATCAAATGATGAAAGCCTCACAGTTAACTGGTCATAATTATAGTTGATGTTTTATGATTAAATGGCATTGCAAAGAAGATCAATTGTCACCAATACACCCAATTTCAAATTTGGTATCTTTTCTGTTTGCTTCCGTTTTCATGTATTTTATCTCTAGAAATCATAAACTATTATTTGTGATGTTTAAAAGAAGATTGTATGATATTCCTATTTTAAGAGAGACAACGCATTAATAATTAAAGCATAGCCTATCCACAAAGGTGGGAAAGATGCTACAAGAGGCTCATATTCAATTCAATGGCAAAGGAGACAATAACTAGATGAACCACAGCTTATCCCAAAGGTAGGAAAGAGCCCACAGGAGCATCATATCCAATTCTTTGGTAAAAGCAATAACGCAAAGTTAAAGCATTGCTTATCTGGAAGGTAGGAAAAAATCTATGATCAAGTGATTAGCAACTACTCGGAATAATTTAATTCACACTTGTAGCTCCAAATCAAAAAATGTATGCAGAATGGGGACAATGTCATGCTTAGGATCTTACTTTGTAAACATAATATAGCCTGAAGGCTATATTATGATAACAGAAATAAGGGAAATAATGAAGTTGCTAGGATTTCAAGTGGAAAGGACTTTCTGTGGTGTTACAGGAATACTTTTGTAGTTTGGATTTACTGTATCCCACATCGAAGCTTACAGTTGTGTATTGTTTCTTCTCAAAATTCACTTTTTCCTTTTTACTCTCTTCAATGTCTATTTCCTATCATTCCTTCCAAAGGTTTCCATTTGTGACTGCTGCACCATAGGATTGATTTCTCTAAGTAAATGCTTGGTTTTTCCCTGCATTTTGGGATCTTATGGTTTCTCTGCTCTATCTGGCTTTCATGATCTGTACATTTCTGGTACAGGTTGTCAGATACATCTGTCTAATGGTTTTTTCAGTTCTACTGAGGTAATTGGGTGTTTTTCCTCCATCTGTGTCTGGGTTTTTTAGCTTACCATATTTGAACCCAAGTTTGCAGCTTTGAGGGCTTGCCTATCATTGGCCTGTTTCCTTCTCAGTTTTCGAGTAAAATAATAAATGGAGTTTGGTAAGATTTTCAAAAATGGAAGTCTGGGTTGATGTTTAAGCTTTTGAAAAACTATTAAAAAGTATATATATAACCATATGTACTCATAGATATATACACACACACTCTCTTCTAAACACACATATATAGAATCTCTATATGAACATACACCTTAGCTTTGATTTACGAGCACTTTTCCAATGCAATGCTTGTCCATCCATTAATCTCCCTAAGCATATGCTCGCACTTATGTTGAGATCAAGGTGGGAAGGTTTGTGGTACTTTGTGAGAGATGTATCATCAGCGATCACACTCTCATATACATATGCACATTTGTCCTGCTGACTCTTTGATTCTCCTTCTGACCCACTTTTAACCTGATGTTACATTTGTCAAAATCATCAGCCCAGCCAATGACATTCTATAGCACTACTGTTTTTGTCGATGTAATAAGTCTGGCCAATTATATCAACTGAAACTGAGACTTGGCTCTAGGGCTTAGAATTGGATTCCCCTTATGTCTTTTCACAAGAAAAAGAACATTCACCATCCTTTATTGTTGTTACCTGTAGTAATGGCATTACATTCTTTATTGGGAAATCGTTCAATTTTTTTCATTATAGAAGGTCGTCCCTCCATTGCACTCTCTATATACAGTTATTCCCATTATATGATTCTCTTTTCAGCCCATCGGATTAAGATCTTTTATTGTTTAGCCCTGATTATTTTTTCACCTCCCTCCCCCACTACCCCCCTCCCTCCCTCCNCACTCCCCCCCTCCCTCCCTCCCTCCCTCCATTGTCAAAGGACTTTAAGCCTGTACACCATTAACACAATATGTATAACATAAAATTCAAAAACTCAAAACTGATGAAAAAAAGTAAAGCAGTAAATTCGCACCCAAAGCATATATTAATGAATCTTTGTGTATCTCCAGAGAGAGGAGCTCCACCCGAAAGCAAGCCACGGACATGACCTCCAAGAACTGCACGTATCTTCCTAAAAACTAGTACATCCCAGAGAATCTTTTCTAAACCCCAGGCTCCAAGCCAGCTTCCTTCTATAGCAGCTAATCTACGGTTATATGCAATATCAAATAATCTTTTTGATATCCCACCTGTTGCATCAACCTGCATTAGCAAAATCTCAATGTTAAGGTAGAAAAGGCCATTGTTTTATAACCAAAAACATTGTTCACCAAGCCTAAACAGGAAGAAAGTATCAAATCAAATACATGCAATTAAAATACATATTGCATGCCTTTTTCCGCACACCATCACGAACACGATCTAAAATAGCTGGTACAGCAATCATTAAAGTAGGACCCAGCATAGAAGCATCACCTTTCGTTCCCTTCTTAATCTTAGGTGATGTATCAGTTAGTGTGAAAGGTGAGCCATAACCAATGGCACATCCTACAGCAACCATTACAGCCTGCAACAAGTGAATACTTGTTTAATAACTGGGACAAATGCACCATCAAAAACATGGACAGCACCATAAGCTTGCACATTTGCATGCATTCTCATTAAGTACAAACTGAATATGATCAGGTACGGTACCTCAGCTGCAAGTTCCAGAATATGAGCTAATGGCAAGTATGCCAGATAAATGTCTTTATTGCCAAGACCTGGAACAATTTTCATTACCGCGGCAACTGTTGCGACAACATTTCCATGAGTCATCATGACTCCCTGCAAAGTTGAAATTAGATTGTAACTACTTATCACTGCAAGGAGAAATATCCAAATACAAAAGAAAAAAAAGTTAACTAAAGAATGAAACTACAACGGCGAGTAACACCCTCTTGCCTAAAGAAAAAGATAAAAAACAGAACATGCTTGCTGGAATTTCTCTTTTAAATTGTTTTAACGAAAAACAAGGCAATATGTAATACTTGATTTCCATACAGAACATTGGATTAGAAAAAGATAACAATGAAACAACAGGCATGAATTATCTAGTAAAGCTTAGTAAGACCTTTGTTTAAACAAACTTGAACGACTTCAAGATTTCAATCGCTTGGGGAGTTTATACTTTACACATGGCTAAAGCAAAACAAACTTCTAGCCAATTGTTTAATAATTAATTGTCAACTATTGAATCTAGCACCATCAATGCAGGATATATCAAAAAAGCCAACAATGAACGCATATTATTCAGATGCAATGTAACTTCAATACTCCAGCACAAACAGACACAATAAGAAATTGCCTAGTGCAACAGTCTTTATTTCTCTGGCATTTATACCATAACCATTATAGCCTTATAGAAATTTATATTTTATTTATGTATTTGAAAATCAATGATATATGGCCTGTTAAACAAAATTTTCTTGGAATAAAAATACTTGGTGAAGAGTTTAGTAGTAGGATTTAGAAGTTGAACAAGGGAAATAAACACTTCCAGATCAGATTATGGTTGACATTTCATAAATTGTATCAATCATCAAAAACTACAAAATATGACTATATTGGTGGTGGTATATAATAGACTAGCTCTAATCAAAATATGATTGACTCTCATAGGCTGTTATCTATGTGTTGTCTCACTTTGATTAGATAGTAATAGTCATCATAAAAAATTGTAAAGCATAATTTGGCACTCTTCAATTGAAAGCACTGTAAACATTGTCTACACTTCCAAACAGAGCCCCAGTCATTTTGGAGAGTACCTTCTCAGATCTAATCAATTTCACATAACGGAATTCTAGATTTGCAAGGAGGGTGAGGAGTATTTATAGTAACAAACGACAGTGTTATGCTTTCAGTCTACACTTATAATGGGATCCTATGGTACTACCATCCAGGGATCTATTACATTGAAGAAACAATTACTGGTGGTACAACCTTCCAGTAATACAATGAAAAAAGGCAAGAGACAATTTTATTTTCCTTCAACAATTACATTCAGACATTTTGTCAAACATCCACCTATCATTCTAAATTTGAGAGCATTTTCTCAAGCAATTTAGCTAGCAAATTGAAGCACAAACTATTTATCCAAATTGACTTTGAGTTAAGTGATGATCAAATGTTGTAGTTGGGTCAAATAATCTAATTATAATATACTGCCTCCTTGTTCTTGTTGGACTTTGATATGATAATTAAAATTGAATACAAACTCAAATCTGCATGATGACCCCGTCTTTATACTGAAAGTCTGATCGGCACACTTAACATTAAAATGTGCACTTTTGAAGTTGGTGTTGCTCAAGTGATGTCTGAAACAACACTTCTTATCACCTTTAGTGATCAGTCCCAAACTGAAATAACCTGAAATATTATTTTTTGCACGAAATACCATGACACAAAATCAAATTCAAACACCACTATTATTTTTTTTTTTTCTGGAATATATAAACCACACCAAACATTGAATTTACACAAAACCCCAAAAATCTCTGCAAATCGAAAAATACTAACAACCACAAACCACAACCAAATACCCATTGAATCTAAAACTCAATCTACAACTTTCAACACTGGTTATTACTGATGGAAACCACTTAAAATGGAATTAGGATTTTCGTCCCCAGGGCCCAAACCAGTCTTTGTTGCATATTGGTATTCCCTAAATGGAAATACTATTAAAACTAGAATGGTTTTCATCCCCAAAGCTTTCAAATTTCCAAATGGTTTTTATCCTTGGGAAATGGAAACGATGAGTGTGCATTCATTCTCAGGAAATGAAACAACTCCAAAGAGAATGTAATGTCTTTTTAAAAAAATCCTCCTTTAATAACTTTTTTAAAGCTATTTTAGAAGAAAGTGCTTTTTCTTATTTGTTGCTTTTTCAAAACAATGCTTTTTACTTTTTTTTGTTGCTTTCCAAAAAAAAAAATTTGTTTTTGTCATTTCTTTTTAGGAAAAGCATCTTTTCTCTTAATAAAAGAGCAGTGTCCTTATGATCACTTTTCAACACCTTGAGCCTAACGACACTTTATCTACACACTTAAACACCTTTTTAAATTATTAAATATAGGCTGTCATTTTATTTTACTTTTTCAACACCTTTAATATTTAATTAATTTTGTCTTTTAAATCATTCCAAGGTCTTATGAAAAATATTAAATAAACCAACTAAACTACCTTGATTATTCCAAAAAAAACTCCTTAAGTGAATAGAACTTTAGTCTATGGAAAGTTGGCGCTATCCAGGGATGATGGATTTCTCCAAGAAGTTTTGACTGCTCCTAAAATGTCAGATTTGCACAGAAAAGTACCATTGCGCATCTTCACTCCAAGAATTTATTGCCATTTTCAGAATTTATTTCCAAAAAGCTGACACTTTAAGAAAATTTGGAGTTACCAAGAATGTTGGAATGAACCAAAAAGTGGCATTACATCACTTGTACTAGATACTTTGGAAAGATTCTCAAACCCCTAACGTGTGAATAGGACCTATATGGTAAACCAATTAGGTAAAACACCTTGTTCACAACAACATCTTCAAATTGTACACCTTAAGAAGATGCATTATCATCTTGTTAATAATCCTCCATTATCCATCAAGGATGGAACATTAAGGATTTGCTTAGTGCTTTCCAAAAATTGCTAAAGAACTTTGTATCTCTATTTGAAATGATAGATTTTAAAATTCCATATGGGATCTAAACATTTTGAAAATACGAGTGAGTTGTCTCAAAAGCTATGATGGTTTTCTTGCGAGGAATCAATTTTCGAAATCTATCAACCAATATAGAAATGCAATCATTACCATGTTTGGTTGTATGGTAGTGCAAGAGAAAAATCCATGAAAGTAGATTCCCATAGTCTCTTTGAAACTGACAAAGTTGTGTACGTACCTTACTTCATTTTAAACAACTTGACAATTGCACATACATACATGACCTAGTATTCTAGTTGACATTTGACCTAAGGTGTGGCCAAAAGAAGTACTTTTGCAAGACCAACAAGAACTTTTCCATGCTGAAGTGTCCTACAGCCTTGCTAATTGAGCCTACTGAATCAACTTTTGTCTTTCTACCTTATGTAGAACATGCAAGTTCCCAAGGTGGTAGAGAAGTACATCGTCCAAGTAGAGATCTTGAAGTAGTTTATTACAGAAAAAAATTGTAACAGATTTTTGAAAAATCTGTGTCAAAAGAATACAATCTTGACCATGCATTCACATGTCCACAAGCATTTGGACAACTCAAACAAATCTATAACCATATTGGTTATTCCCTTCTTGTGCTTAATATGCAGGTGGAACTACTAAAGATATGAAGACTGTTTCTTAAGCCACTACCATTGCAACTTGTGTTTACAAGAATTAAAATGCCTTGTGATTTATGTGAATCATGGTCTCCTTATCCAAACTATGATGATTGCAATGCTTACATGCACCCACAATGGCATAAAGCTCACAATCATATGTTAAGTAATTTCTAAGCAGCCAATGACTATCTCACTATATTATGCAACCACATGACCATGTTGAGTTAGAACTATTACAAGTGTGTGCTCGGATACATTAGTATCAATCTCAAATGGTTGTTGAAGAATTAAGTAGTGCAAGAATTGGCACAAAACAAACTCTACATTTCAATTCTTTGAATGCTTTTTGTTTTGTTGTCTAGAGCCTTACTTTGGCACCATCTCTTGTCCTTTGGCTCCACAAACAAAAACAAACTCTACATTTCAATTCTTTGAATGCTTTTTGTTTTATTGTCTAGAACCTTACTTTGGCACCATCTCTTGTCCTTTGGCTTCACAAACAAGCCATACGCAAAACCAAGTACAAACCTCGTGTAGAACTTACCGATCCCAAAAGAAAATGCAATCTCTATGAAATTCTTTAATTGTGGCCAATCTTCGATGACTCAAACCTTTCTTGGATCTCCATGCAATCCTTGTGCATCCGCAATGCATCCCAAATATTGTATCACCTTGGAAAATGAACATTTCTCCATATTTGTATGCAATTGCTTCTACAAAGTGTCGAGTACTTTCTCAATATGTGATAGCCCTAAATCCCAAATCTTATTAAAGATCAAGGTATCAAGAACAAAAAAAGTGGAGCATGACCATAGGATGTCATTAATTATCTATACGAATATGGCTACAGCCATTGGTTAGGCCAAAGGGCGTGACTAGTCATTTAGTCAAACCTTCTTTGGCCTTGAAAGTTATCTTCCACATGCCTATGGGATCAAGAAGAATCTGGCACTATTTAGATTTGAGATCAATTTTTGTAAAGAACTTCAAATCACAAAGTTGGTCAAAAAATCCTCAATCCTTGGAAGTGGGTAGCAATTCTTCACAATGATCTTGTCAAGGGCTTTGTAGTAAATACACAACCTCCATGTGCTATCTTTCTTCTATGCTAGCAAAACCTGTTGTCACCTGGAGACGAGCTTGGTTTGGTATGTGTTGTCCTCAATTTTGTATTCACAAAATTGGGACAACCCTACGAAAAATTTTGTGGGTTAAATTCTTCAAGGTGAGTCTTCGTTTGGTTTTTCTTGGTCTTGTGTTGGGTTTGAAAATCTTGATTTTCCCTCAAGTCGATAGCCCTTTGAAATACGCTCATTTCAAGCTAATTTAGACATCAAACGGAGTAGTATAACTCAAGTTATGATGTAAAAGGTGGGGTTTTTCAGGCTAACTGCATATTCTTTGAAAATCCTTAAAAGGTGGGGTGTTCGAAGTCAATTGCACGAGTTCGAATTATATTTGATATATTAAATGGATTTTATAGTCCATTTTCAAATTTCAACTCATTCCGAGTTGATTTGACTATAGTTTTTAATATTTTTATGAAATTAGCTTTAAAATAGTCTAATTTCATGTTACTTTAATAAAACACTATAGTTATATATTAAATTAATTTGAAATTAAAGACTTAAGTATTAAAGGTGTGGTTTTTATTCTTCATTGCATATCATCAATGTGCAAAACACTTTTTAAAACTCACCTCTAAGTCTT
>MU223627.1:115179-149574 GCA_018584345.1 Thuja plicata
GCAGTAGGTGATCTTTGTAGAGTTAATAAGTTGTCTTTATTTGTGAATCTTTTCTTAAAGAAAGAGGAAAGGATTAGAAGTATCACCCTTATTCAATTTCAGTTGAAATCTTGCTGAAGCCACCTACCGTAAGAAGGGAGCCTCCCCTATTGCTGAGAGGAGAGATTTATCTCATGATACCGTTGTCGAAAGTTACAATTTTGTAAGATGTAGTCTTAGAAGCTTACAAAATTTTTAGCCAACAGTATGTCCTTTCTCTACAAGTTCATGGATCCGTTGTTTGATCTCCTTGTTCTGTAGGAATGGTCTGCAATACAAAAAAGCAATGGGCAAAGGTAGTCCAAGAATCAAATCAATGGTATTCCTTTCCTCACCATGTGTAGGAACTCCTTCCAATGGTTGAAAGATGTCCTTCTACCATGCCAACTTGCACTTCAACTTTGCGGTTTCTACCAATATTACTACAAGAGTCATAATAGGTTTTGTTGCCACATTGACATGCTTCCATTCAATTATCACAACCAAAAGTACATTTTTTTTGCTAGAGGATACTATCTTCTTACACAAATTAGCACTGATGAGTAAAATTTTTGGTACTACCTCCAATATGTGTCATCTTCTATCACCAACTATTACATGTCTTGGATTTGCTTCATATATTGCATGTCGATGATATCACATAACTCTAATGGTGTAGCCTCATAAAGAATTGTATCCTAAAAAGGTTTGACGTTGTACACTAGTCGAAAATACTAAGTGACACATTTCTCATAGCCCACACTAAACCATCCAATGAAGTATGATTGTGGATGAGGCATCAATGACAAATTCAATCTATCAACTACTTCAAAACAAATGAGGTTTTTAAGAATTCAATTGTCAATTATGAAATGCACTAGTTGTCCATTGATCCAAATCTGAGTGTGAAAAAACATGTTTGCTTCCTCGGTGTCTACAAGGAAAGTAGATATAAATACAATACCATGGCACTAGGCTCGGCCTCAATGATTTATTTACCTCTATCCTATGTTTCAGTTGTGTTGGTATCTTTTGTCTCATACTGTGCAAGTAGAGACATCCCAGTGCAACATTCTTCTATGGAAAGAGTGCTAGAATTGTGAGTTGTGCATCACTCGCCAGTCTGGGACTGCTTAGTGTTCTGATCAAGTTGTTGCTTCTTCTAAGGATGGCATTGATGACAATTCCCTGGTTTGGAATTTTTCTTTAAAAGCTTAAACTACAACTCAAATCTTCTATCGTGCTCTTAAAATTCACCTTAGCTTCAAATTTGCAAGCAAACTTATAGGCCTCTCCAACAGAAGAGATATGCAGGAAACCCATATCAGATTGAAAAAGGGGTTTCCAGTCTGACCAGTACTTCAAAACAAGATTCTACCTTGAATCTTGGATATTCAATTTAAACCCCAAAGTATAAAATATGTCTTTTGAAATATTCCCAATAGGATATTTTCTAAAATTCTGATTTCTACCCTAATTTCTGATTTTTCTGATTTATTATTTTCAGACTGATCAGACACTTCTAACAGGGAACATATAATATCAAAACACATCAAATTATTATGCCAAAAGATTCACCCAATATTAGAGATGAAATGCAACATGAGATGCACAATATATGAACAATGCACACCAAAAGATTGAAATTTGGAGATAGCTCTGCTATCACAAATCAGAACATAGAAGTCAAAGTACATCCAAACATTAGGCAAAAACATGGCAATAACACCCAAAAATGCTACAATCCAAAAGCAGATAAAGTTTGTGCATACCAAATCATGGCAAATTGAACAACAAACGATGAACTCGTCCACCTAGAAGTGGCACCAAGTTTAGGGCATGAAACCCTAATGAAAAGTGAACACAAACCTCCAAGAATGCTACTCCAAATGTGGCGCTTAAATCTGCTCCAAAGGTCGTTACAATCTAGGGTTAAAAAAACCCTAGACAATGAAGAAATCAGTTGCAAAAACGCCAAATTGCTCGTCTCAGGTGGGCACTCCAATTAGGGCAATGCCTAATGCAAGATGAACATCAAAAGGCCTCCAATGGAATGCGATCCAGCCCTAGATGATGATATCTATAAATCCCAAGGCCAATGCTTGTCAAGATTAAGATATGATAATAAGTTAATAACCCATACAAAAGTGCAACAATAATTCTCCAAAAATGGCAATCCTCCACAAATGCCACGGCTAGGATATAGCAAGATAAATATACTCTTTTCACAATCCTAGCAAGTCATAAATCTGATCAGCCACCTTATCTTTCATTTTCCTTCACAAAATGATGACAAATGATGAGCAATAAAACCCTACACAACCTGCATAAAATTTGCTTCAAAACCTCCAAACCCAAATTGTGATTTAACTCAAAACCTTTAATTTGATGTTCCAAACCCTAGCCGTCCAAGTGTATAATGTTCCCTTTTTAGGGCACATTATTTTGTGCCTTATAGTTAGCCTTTCATCATGGTCCGATGGGCTAACGGAGGTCTGACAGAGGATCAGAGGGGTGTTTGGCCTAGGTGTTTTCAGTTTCGGGCCAATCGGATCAGTTTCTGCAAGGTTTCCAGGGTGCTTACTATTTATAGTAAGTAGGATGAACTCAGTGTACCTGGCATTTCAGTAGTGGACTCGGAGTGTCTCGCCGAGAGCTTTCCGGCAAGCTATCACACATCTCCATCCGAGTTCGTTTGGTCTTCCGTTTTAATGCCAGAAGATTCCTCACTTTATTTTATTATGTCACTTTATAACCAATGGTTATATTTATTTAAAAAGTGACTTTAAGTGAAGATATGAAAGGACAAAGAGGGGAAACTGAAGAATCACAGCCATTGCTTTAAAAGAAGGATTGAAGGCTCATTTGAATATGCTTAGTTTATGATATGATATTTTATCTCTTAGAGATATCAGGAAGCGTCAGCTTTTGAATTCAGCCTTCAGGACGGAAACCCTTTTGGCTCAGAGGAGGATTGGACGTAGCCCCAATTCGTCTCCGGTGCGGATTCACTGCAGAGTTCACCATTGCATTCACAGGTTCTTTTCTATTGCTTGTCATTCTGTAGAATATAGTAATTCAGATTTTGGATTGTGGAAGTCCCATTATTATTGTATTGTTGTTGTTTTACGCAATAATATTACTGAGATTTTATTGGGATAATTGCTGGATTATTGTTATCGAATCGATGATTTGTTGCATGCATTTATATGTTTAAATCTGTATGAGATTTATTGGTAAAAATTGGGAGAATGGCCGATTAGGGTCATTACAGTGGTATCAGAGCTGGTTTTCCTGCCAGCCTGTGGAGTTTATATAGAAACAGTTTTCCAGAAGGTTTATCAGAATTTTGTATAAAAGAAAGAATTTATAGCCTATGAGTTTCAGAAAGGAAAATTGGGAAATACATTTTGGCGTCCGTATTTCGAGAAATCAGTCTAGGCGATTCATTTTGGGCAATCTGGGCTTTATCGAAGACTCAACAGCTGAAATAATGGTTTATCGAAGGCTTCAATTATAAAATATAACTCCGAAAGAATAATGGGTCATTTCAATGCATTCTCGAAAAGGTTTATATTTATTTATTATATGGTTTGCCATAAGTTATCGTGAGTGGTAAACATCAAATATTGTGGCAAATACTTTATTACGGAACTTCTATTTTCTCACAGCAATAGAAGATTCTCACAAAGTAAATTAATACTGCTGCCAAGTCTAAAGGATCGGGCAAATATTTGTGAATGGTGCATTCTTATTGGTTGAAACTTCACCGTCTAAAATATTGAGGAGTAGCTGTGTTGAAGAAGTCGATCAGGAGAATGTAGGATATGGTCTGGACTCCAGAATTGGACAGAGTAAAGAGGGATTGCATCCCAGGAAACGATTGTTTGTATTCCAACTTCAGCATAGTCTGCAACAAGAGTTGGAACTGGGTACCTTACGGTGATTGTATGGTCGTATCCTAGCGTGTTGGGCGTGACTCGGGTGATTTGGTGTTTGAACAATCATCTTTCGAACTTCACAGAATACCGTGGGCTTGGGAAAGCTTGCCTCAACCGTTTTCAGGCGGTGTGCTTATTCCGCACTAAATATAGCAACAACGCCTCCATAGATGGATTAGGCGAGTATCGGGCTGGCATTTGTGACATCGGGCAGTGGTAACCAGCGCAGAAACAAAGTGAGATACACGCGGGATGGGAGTTAAATTCATCGCGCTGCATCCAGGCGAGCATTAGTAATCTGGCGGCACTTTACATTGCAGTACAGGTGTATAGGGGATTGCTACAGCAATCACCAGCAGCCAACAGGGCTCATCCCACCATCACCTTGGTCTCACGCGTGAGGTAGTCGGCTACAACAGCTCCAACGTGATAGTGAGCATTGTTGTTCCCTTACGGGTGCTGGAAGACCAGAACTATTTCGCTGGAAATCACCTGAAATAGCCACTGTCGAAAGGATAGTGGTGGCTACGCTGCACCACACGAGGACTCGTGGGAGACCCGACATCTTGCGGGCATGATTATAGAATACGGAAGAAGTCATTCCTCCAAACGAGTTTTCGGTGGATCTTCAATTCCAGACCGAACTTAACAGCAGGGAAAAAAGTCCACGCGTTAGCATATTAACGCCAACACCAATACCAAGTGTATCGCAGGCTGAACAGGAGGCTGTGGGATGTTTGCAAGTTGATTTGGTAATAAATAAATATTACCAAATAGATGATATTTGTATGAGCTGGGCGACTGCAGCAGACCACAAAAGGTCCACGCCAACATTCCGTGAATTAATTCATTCCGCACGGGTTTATAAGGGAAAGATGCATGGTTTGGAAAGGGTCCTGAAGGATCTTGCTAAGGTACAGCAACAATTAGCACAGATTTCACAGCCGGATAAAAGGACTGAAATTCTCAACATATATGGTGAGTACAACACTCTTCCTCCACAGGTTCAGAGAGATTTAACTTTCTCTAACTTCTTGGACTTACATCCAAAGCTTCAACGCAAAACGTTAATGGAAAGGAAGCAGTTTCAGGATTTGTCTCGAGATCTACTTGCACAAGACAGGTGCAAAAATTTAGACAAAGAGTTTCCAGCTGTCATTACTCAACCCATAAGTGAACTAAAAACTAAACCAGTTATTGAAAAAAGGCCTTATGAGGTTGACATTAAAATAGGAAGTTGTAACTCAAATATTGAATCAATGCAAGGAGAGGCTAAAGAAGAGGCAGCAGAGGTTACAGAATGGTTCGCTAGAGAAGAGCAAGCAACTTCTATTGTTCCTCTGCTTTCGCTTGATCAAAGAGAAGATGGAACAGTTATGGTCAAAGATCATGACCACCAGTTGGATATCTTTAACAATTCAGGTAATGAAGAGTCATGTGACTTCTTTAGCAGCACCTCACTTATGTATAATGATGAATTGAATGACCCGTTAGATAATGTCTCCCAAAATGACAATAATGAGGAGCATGCCTTAATGAGTCGGCTGAAAGTCAATAACGATGAGATTACTACAGCCCTTGTTCACCTTGATAGCACTTACCAGATCATTGAGGATCTTTACAGGAAAGTTCAGAGGGAGACAGGACAAGGGGGTATAAGGATTGGGTCTTATTTTGCAGATTTACAGGAGGTCAAAACAGCATTTGAGGTTTCAAAATCAGAATATCTATGCTTACTGTCGGATCGCGACTACCTGTTACAGGTTGCAAAAATTTATGCTGAGCAGTTGAGGGCAAAAGGTGACAAGGTTAATAAGCTCAACAAAGAGCTTAATGTTGTTCAGGAAACATTGGAGCACACACGTCTTGCTCTTCAGGAAGCAAGAAATCAGATTGTTGCCTCTAGTCATTATAGGGAACGGGACCAAGGAGAGGTCTGAATTCTTTCAAGAGGTGATTTAGGAACTCGATAGCATACAACAAACCTATGACTTGGATAGCTGCCCCAAAAGAGCTTTGGATCATCCAGAGTTTCTTAATAAGTTGGATAACTTTCAAGTGATCGACAATTTCTTGTTTGAGATGGATGCTGATTTGATATTCGATAATCCTTTCTTCGAGCTAGATGAGGAAGGTATTTCCTATCCCCATGACGAGGATGAGACTGATTGTAGGATTTGGGACCCTAGTTCAGTTACTACAGTTAGGTCTTGGTCACCAGATGGGAGTAACGAGGTGAGTTCAGTTGTTGAACTGGGTTTCTACATCAGTGGTTCAGGATGGGCTCACACGGCTAGGACTCCACCACATTACCATACCGATTCATCTAGTGCTTGTGGTAATTCTATCACCACATATTTCAGGCATGATGATGATGATCGGATAGAGCTTATTCAGTACGGGGTTATTGAGCTTGGTATGATGATTATGCTTGTTGGGGTGAATTTTTCACACCAAGGTGTACACTATATGACTCCAGGTAGTGAGAGACAGTTATGAAATCCTTATGCTAATTCAGGATTTCCAACAGAGTTGGTTAGTGCATCGCATATTGGCCACATTACAAGGGATGCATTAGGTTTTTCATTCAGCCCACCTACGGAGAACTTCATTTTCCGATTATTGCAGAGGTGTGGGGTGAGTGATTGGTTTGGTATGCTTCCTTGCTTACAGGTGGAAGCCTTGTCCGACAATTTGGGTACCTTGCCTCTTCAATACAGTTTCCAGTTTGGGCGACGGAGCAGTGGGGTAGTGTTATGGCAGTTGGACATTTCTGGTGATTCATTCAGCATGAGCATAGGGCATCAGGATATTTCAGCTAGTTGCGGAGATGGATGGCCCTTTTGGTTTCCCCCTGCATTTGACTGTAGGGGTACTGGTGATCTCAGTTGGAGTGAGGTTCTCAGTTGGGTTGAGGACTTTCTCACAGGTGATGGCGACACAGGGCAGTTTGGTACAACTGATCCTGCAGTGATTTGGGGTCATGACATGAGACTGGTTGTTGTTTTGTTGCTGCGTGAATAGCTTCACAGGTCAGGGCATAAACTCTGTTTCAGTTTCCCACGACAAATTGGTGCAGCAGCTCCCCTGAGATTGGTTTGGGATCCAGGTATTAAGATCACAGCATGCAGATACTGATTGCTTGAGGGCAAGCAATCTCCGAGAAGGGATGATTTGTAATGTTCCCTTTTCGGGGCACATTATTTTGTGCCTTATAGTTAGCCTTTCATCATGGTCTGGTGGGCTAACCGAGGTCTGACAGAGGATCAAAGGGGTGTTTGGCCTAGGTGTTTTCAGTTTCGGGCCAATCGGACCAGATTCCGCAGGGTTTCCAGGGTGCTTACTATTTATAGTAAGTAGGATGAACTCAGTGTACCTGGCATTTCAGTAGTGGACTCGAAGCATCTCGACGAGAGCTTTCCAGCAAGCTATCACACATCTCCATCCAAGTTCGTTTGGTCTTCCGTTTTAATGCCAGAAGATTCCTCACTTTATTTTATTATGTCACTTTATAACCAATGGTTATATTTATTTAAAAAGTGACTTTAAGTGAAGATATGAAAGGACAGAGAGGGGAGACTGAAGAGTCACAGCCATTGCTTTAAAAGAAGGATTGAAGGCTCATTTGAATATGCTTAGTTTATGATATGATATTTTATCTCTTGGAGTTATCAGGAAGCGTCAACTTTCGAATTCAACCTTCAGGACAGAAACCCTTTTGGCTCAGAGGAGGATTGGACGTAGCCCCAGTTCGTCTCCGGTGCGGATTCACTGCAGCGTTCGCCATTGCATTCACAGGTTCTTTTCTGTTGATTGTCATTCTGCTGAATATTGTAATTCAGATTTTGGATTGTGGAAATCCCATTATTATTGTATTGTTGTTTTACGCAATAATATTACTGAGGTTTTATTGGGATAATTGCTGGATTATTGTTATCGAATCGATGATTTGTTGCATGCATTTATATGTTTAAATCTGTATGAGATTTATTGGTAAAAATTGGGAGAATGGCCGGTTAGGGTCATTACAAAGTGCAGATGTGGACCCTGCAAAATTGATCTTCAAGCCAGCTCCAAAATAGTGCCAAAAGCCTGCAATAAATTTCTGCCTCTTCCAAAATCTGGTTTGGCACAAATCCTCCCAATTTTGGGAATTAAAAACCTAGTTTCAGACTTGCAATAGAAGGCCTCTTGAACCCTTGCTCAAACCTAGTAAAGCCTCCATATTCATTTTTTAATTGATCATCAAATTTGTCTCCAAAGGAAACTTCACAAATTTGCCCAATAGTGCCTACTACCTTGCAAACACTCCATGGGAAGGGATGGGGTTTTTGTCCACGCCTTCATCTCCAAGGGTTTTCATCCTCAAAAGTTCACTCCTCAAAGGAAATGTATCATATCTCAATTTCAATAAAACATTTGAACATGTCAAATACATTGCAAACCCTTCCTTATAAAGAACACCAAGAAACATCTAGACGATTAGGCCAACTTTAATAATTGGAGAGCTTATTGATAAAGTGACTTATTTTATTATTTTCACTTTATTTTATAATTAAATTAATTAATTAAAGTCATCCTTAAGAAATAAAATTAATTATTGGACAACTTAGTCAATTAATTTAATTGACTTTTATAAAAAATTTGGTACATTACAATCCTCTTGACCCAAGTATTACTTGCCCTCAAGCAATTGTCTATTGCACCACCAAGATCCCAAACTAGTCGTATGAAGACCACTACATCATTCTACTGCCCCACTCTAATGCAATCAACATTACTAAAACCTGCAACTCTTTCTTGCTAAAGTATTCTTGACATGATGTTGATTAATCGATTCCAAAATTTGTAACTTTCACAACTCCTTATGAGAAAATCATAAGTGTGACTTATCTTTTCTTCAACCAATGATGCCTCATCACTATCCCACAACTCCTTACTCATTATGTAAATTAAAATTTGATCGGTGATATGCTGCACACTTATGAGTGTTTGTACACTCATCCATTCTACAAACTCCAAACTGCCCACCACAGATGCACAAGGGATAGGAAGGTCATCAAGAAATGTCATAACTGAAAAAACTCTTGCATCAATGTCATATCCACTCATTGTTCATCGGTACTCCATGCACCAAAGCCTTGAGCATAATCTTTTTCCCATCCTCCGTGAACTCTAACTCCATCTACTAGAAATCCTAAATGTATCGTCCAAGAGAATACGACCATGGAATTCCTAATATGATATCAAAATCAGTAATCTCAACCACGTAGAAATCATCGGTGATAGTGTAGTCCTCAAACTCAATGCTCATTTGTCGTACCATCCTTTTGCATCTCCTCTTAAATCCATCATCCATCATAACATGGAATTCTCCAATGGCAATCCTCCTCTTGCTACCGAGATATCACTCACCAAATTGTGAGTTGCACCACTATCCACCAAACATGTCACTTGTTGTCTGTTGGCCACTCCTCTTACTCTAAATGGCTGATACTTGGGAGTACCTTAAAGTAGTGGAACCATGTGCTAAGGCTACAATACCTTGCTCTTCATTGTCACTCTCTAAAGTGTCCTCAATTGTGTCATCAACATTGGATGTAACTTCTAAATAATGCAATTTCCCTTTTCCACAACATCTATGACTAGGTTCCCATGGCTATTTACAAGGGAAGCACAACTTCTTACGCAACTCACTCTTGCTCTCAAAATCTGGTTTCTTATCATCTTCCATACTTGGTTTGGATAGAACTTTTGACTCCTCTTGAGATTTTTTCTTGTGCTTGGTATTAGTGTCCTCATGATTGTGTTTTCCCTTAGATGTAGAAAACTCAATGTGGCGTGCTCTCTAAATGGCATCGGTAAGAGGGTCAAAGGATTTCACCCAACAATGAAATGGCTTAGTCAAACCTTCCACAAAAAGAACCAAACTATGCTATGAATTCTTGGTGACCATAACTGAAAGCTTCAGAAATTCTAATACATACACATCTACTGAACCTACTTTCCTCAAATAAGCCAACTCACAAAAATGTAATTCAGGATCTTTCTTATCAAACCTGTCATTCAACCATTGTGTGAAGTCAGCATATGAAGTGATGCTAGCATGTCTTGTGGTGACCAATCCATGATAACACCACTATTCTTCGCCATCTAAGTGAAGGGTTGCACACTTAATTCCTCCCGTCTCCATCATAGGATTTAGCTGAAAGTATGTATCCAACTTATGCACCCATGAACAAGCAGTGCATTGGTCAAATCCAACAAAATCCAAAATAGACAATTTGGCCACCTAACGCTGCAAATCCTTGATATTGCCCTGTCCTCTCTCATTCCTAGGCATGATCCTATATTTGATGGTATAAAAATCTGCTAAAGACATTTGCTGTGAGAAATTCATCACCAAGTGCTTCATTCTCCCTCTGATAGTCTTCAAAAGTCTCGCCACCTTCCTGCTGCTGCATTGCTCCTCTAGGTAATTCTGCCAAAAAAGTAGGCATTAATGACCTGGTAGTTGTTCTGCTTGCTACCCTAGAAGTTTGACTTCCTCCTTGCTCATTTTGGCCAATTGTTCGTTGCTCACTTTGACCATTTGTTTGCTGCTCACTTTGCCTACCTCGGTTATTGTTTTTCATAGATTTTGCCAACTAACTCATTACTTTAACTATTTGTTGTTGTTGTAAGAATTTGCTCTGAAACCATGTAAGAATTGTTTTGATGCAATGAAAGAATTTGCCTAAGGCAATATGCCAAGATCTCGAAGCCTAATGAATAGCACAAGAGAGACAAAATAATATGATAGAATAAGTTGTATTCTCACCAATATAATTAACTGAATCAATAATAATGAATGAGCTAACTAAACTCAATTTATTATAATGTAGAAGTTGCCTACTTATATAGGCAAGGCAATAAGAGACCATGATAAGGAGGAGATAAGCTATCACCCACACAAGGTGAAATCACATGTCTACCAAAGGTGGATCATCCTCCATTATGCAATGAAATATACACAACATGTGAGGATGATAATGTGATAAGAGCACTAAAGGTGGATCTCACACATAAAGTGGAATGTGATAACAACTATCACCACCTAAAGTAGAATTTCTCCTACACCATGCGCTAATAAAGGTGCAAACTCTTAAGTGTCTCATATGAAAACTACTATGCATGCATTATCCTAAGTAAGTTTAAGTGAAGTGTAATTAGTGAATATTTAATTACACCAACACCCCCCCTTAAGTGCAACTTAGGGGAATGCACTTAAACTCACAATGCAAGAAGGGTCCCGGCTATGAGGCCATGTTAGGTACCCATGTACAATATACAAGTGCAAATGCAATGCAATCTCTCATAAAGCAAAGAAAAGGAGAAACCCGTTGGGACTAAACTCCCCCCCCCCCCCNACCCCCCCCCCCCCCCCCGCAAAAAAAAAAAGAGAGATGAAAACAAACAAGATGCATTGATGGAGGACTCAAGACCCCCCAAGGACTACATAAATCATGTATATACAATCAAGTATCCCCCCATAGGAGGAAAGGAGACAACTAGGCCCCCCATAAAGAACAATCTCCTACATAAATCGTGATTGCTTGAAGGCAAGACATAGTCCAAAGCCTACAAACAACATTTATCCCCTTGGGAAGAAGATAGACCAAGTGCAAATGGAGGAACACTTCCCATTCTGGATAGGAATTAGGAAGTAGAATCCAAATGCAGTGTGATGGTGTTGTCTCTGAAATTTGCTCGTGTTGTCGTATTCTTGGATGATAAAGATGCCACAAACCAATCAAGAACATGCCCAATCACAATAGAACCTAAGAAACAAGGAACCGATGTAACTGATAGTGAACAAGCTCCAAAGATTCAAATGTCTCCTCTGAAGATAAAGAGACCTCCTCCAACTGTTGTATCAAAGGATCCACAATCATGTCAAAGTGTGAAGGATGATCATGTAGAGTATGAAGAAGAGGGTCAAAGTGTTCCCTCGTAACAACTGAAGAAGGATCATCTTCATCAAAGAGAAGATGAATGTCATCAATAATGTCTCTCAAATATGCAATGTAAGACTCCACAAACAATGCACCAATGTCTGGCAAGTAGGAATCCCAAACAGGAAGACAAATAGATATCTCTTGCAATGACTCAAGAGATGAATGTGGGATCTCAACTGGAAGAGGAGATGCAGGTGGAGGCTTTGAATCATAAATCCACATAGATAGCTTCCTTAAGGTAGCATCATCAAAGGGAATATTGTCTTCATCATCAAGTGGAATGAGGCAATCTGCAACAGGATCAACTGGGAATGGAGGAACATGAGGATCTCCAAAATGCTCCCATATAATGGTCCAAATTGTGCGTGGGCACTGAATATGGCTGAACTTGGTATATATGTCATAGAAGAGATACGAACTAAAGTTGTTACAAATCAATATTCTAATATGATAATTGTTCTCCCCAAATGCATTGATTCCACCGTGACTTTGACTAAGGAATGAGTCCATAAAGATGAGGCAAGAGATTAAGCCATGTACAATGTGTCACGATTCCTTTTGCCCATGACTCATAATTACCCCCATACAAAGTTATTACAGTAGGATGTGTTGCATATCCCATGATTACATCAATGATACATGAAATGTCCCAAACCGGATATTTTCCCCAAATTCCTCAAATATAACTCAGAAGATTTAAACAAATACATTCACGCAATAAACCATTGATTCAACAAAAATAAACCAGCAATATGTTCCAATAAAACCCTAAGTAAATATTATTGCATTATACAACAGCAATAAAATAACAGTGGGATTTCAAACAATCCGAATCTGAAATACAGTATGCAACAGTAATATCAAATGACAAGAACCTGGAAGTGCAATGGTGAACTCCATCACGAATCCACCTCAAAGATGAACTGGGTTTCCGTCCTCAGGTTTCAGAATTGAAAGCTGGAAGCTCTCTGGATTCTCCTAGAGAAAATGAATTCATAAACGAAGCATATCTCAAATGAGTCTCCATTCCTTCTTTTAAAGCAACAGATGTGACTCTTCAGTTTCCCTTCTTTGTCTTTTCATACTCCCACTTTTTGTCACTTTAAAGTAATACATCCATTTAATAATAAAGTGACATAATAATGAAGTATGAAATCTTCTAGCATTAAAATGGATGACTAAACAAACTCGGAAGTGGACGTGTGATAGCTTGTCGGAAAGCTCTCGGCGATACGCTCCAAGTCCAATACTGAAATGCCACGAATACTGAACTCTGTCAACTTACTATAAATAGTAAGTATCTGGAAACCCTGCGAAAACTACTCTGATTGGCCTGAAACTGGAATTCCCTAGGCCAAATATCATACTGACCCCAGTCAAGCCCTGGTTAACCTATTGGGCCAAGATAAAACGGCTAACGAAGCAATAGAAATAATGTGCCCAAAAAAGGGGACATTACAAATCCTCCCTTCTCGGAGATTGCTTGCCCTCAAGCAATCGGTACCTGCATGCTATGACCAAAATGCCTAGATCCCATACCAACCTCAAGGAAATTGCCCCACTCGGTTGTTGTGCTATCCTGACAAAAATGTGACCAGAGAGGTGAAGCCACTCAATACCCACCCAAAACAGCAATGCATCAGTTATACTAATACCAGGATCCCAAATAATCAGGCTGACACAATCACCAAATATGAGTGAATCGAAAAGTCTCAAGATGCAATCAAAACTAGACACCTCTTCAACAGTAAGAGGTAACGCAAGGAAAAGTATATCACCCATCATGCAATAAGACACGACTACCCATCCTGAACCGCTGATGTAGAAACCAAACTGCCCAACAATTGAACTCACACTGTCACTCCAATCTAGTGACCAAGACCCATCTCTAGTAACTGGACCTGGGTCCCAAATCCTGCAATCAATCTCATCCTCGTCATGGGGATTGGAAATATCTTCCTCATCTAGCTCAAAAAGGGGACTATCAAAAGTCAAATCAGCGTCCACCTCAAACAAGAAATTGTCAACCGATTGAAAGTTATCCAACTCATAAAAAGGTCCTAGATGATCTAGAGGTTTGTTATCTAATCTTTTGGGACAGCTATCCAAGTCATAAGTCTGTTGTATGCTATGAAGTTCCTGAATCACTTCTTGAAAGAACACATGCCTTTCTTTGTCGTCCTGTTCCCTGTACTGAATAGTGGCATTAATCTGATTTCTTGCTTCCTGAAGAGCAAGATGTGTGTGCTCCAATGTTTCCTGAGCAACATTAAGCTCTTTGTTGAGCTTATTAACTTCATCATCTTTTTTCCTCAATTGCTCAGCATGTTCTTCAGCAACCTGTAATAGGTAATCGCGATCTGAAAGTAAGCATAGATATGCTGATTTCAAAACCTCACAAGTTGTTTTGACCCCCTGTAAATCAACAACATAAGATGCACTCCCAATACCAAATTATCCTTTTTCCCTCTGAGCCTTCCTGTAAAGATCTTCAATAATCCAGTGAGTGTTATCATGATGCGCAAGAGCTGCGATAATGACATCATCACTAACTTTCAGTTGACTCTTCAAAGCATGCTTCTTATTATTGTCATTTTGAAATGCACTCTCTAGTTGGTCATCCAAATCCTTATTATGCATAAGTGATGTGCTGCTATAGAAATCACATGATTCCTCATATCCTTCACAGGAATTATCATGGTCACCGTAGGCCTCAAACCGATCTGTATGAAGAAGTAAGGTTGTTATGCCATCCAACAATTCCTCATGACATGAATTGTTAAGGGCATCCAACTGGTTGTCACAGCCTTTAATCATAATTTTGTCAATCTCAGCTTCTAAGTCACCAAAGTAGAGCTTTGAACACTCTTCACCTGTGATGGTTGATTCTTCCTCCATATTAATCATCTTGGCTGGTTGGAAACTCTTTTCCTGACTAATACCGCAAGCATGTTAATGTGACCAGCCCTCTTGG
This sequence comes from Thuja plicata, assembly GCA_018584345.1. Lineage (NCBI taxonomy): Eukaryota > Viridiplantae > Streptophyta > Pinopsida > Cupressales > Cupressaceae > Thuja > Thuja plicata. Next base: position 130,110 of record MU223627.1, read on the forward strand.
CATATAAAACAAATCTGCCATGTTCTCAATTGGTCCTTGCCTATTTTCAGAGATCCTGCAACTTGTATACCTAGTGATATTTGCTCATTTTCAGTCAATAAATCCTTGAATCTTTCAACCTGATGTTCAATCAATTCAGCTGAGAGTTCACCTGCCACGGGTGAGGTCCTTTGTTCTCCTCTCTAGATTGCCAACAAATCTAATTGCAATTGTTTACATATGTCGTTATCCTCATCTAAGATCAAGGACATGATAGTTTTTATGCAAGTCTTCACCTTATCTAGATGATGCTTCCTGAAATTACTTAGGAGGCACTGAAATAACTATTGAATCATCTTATCACAACCGAGATTCAACATGTGAATGAAAATTCTAGTTCTTGCTATTAATTCCAAGATTTTTGTTTGCTTACCAAAGGTAGGACCTTTGTCAATTTTTAGTCCACCTTAATTGTCCACAATCAGCTGTAATACCTGCTTCCAAATGTGATCGGTATAAGGTGTAAGAGGGGTTGTAATTCATGTGAACTCACTGAGACATGAGACAACTGCAAGCCTAACATCTTTATGTGGATGTTCTATAAACCTACATTGAACCAAAATAACCATTGAGGGCTGCATAGCCCAATTGAAGAGCCTACAATCAGATTGGTCTATCCTAGATAGATATAAATCTATCTCATCTAATTTGGCAAGCATATCTCCCATTACTTTGTTACTCCCCAATTGTCATCCAAGGCAACATAACTCATTTCCTATTTCAATTTCTTTTTGTATGTCCCGTAGTTGTTCACCATAAAATGTGTCATTGAATTCTTTTGAGAATACAGGGCTTTCCAGGGTTTCCATTATTCAAATTTCTCTAAGCTTCAAGCAATGGATTGAACCACTTCTGTAACTGAGAAATGTTGTCGTCACAATATTATTTCTGATTTTCCAACACTTTCTGAGCAATCGATGTAAATCAACTGTGAATCTCGGTCTGGTAGTCTCGTTATATCTTTAACACAATTCTTATATGTAATAGTGTATCACTATCTGTTAAGTTTTTTTGATTCCCTCTGCTAAATGTATTTTACCACCGTAATATCAATGTACTAATCTGACAAAGTTTAAACCATTCAACTGCAGGGGTTTGTAATGATCTGAACTGACCCTTATGTTGAAAAATGACTGCAAAGGTTCTAATTGCTGGAAATCGACATTTTGTTGTTTGAATGATAGGTTCTCTAAATGACTGATATTATTTTTTGTTTACTACGAGAACAAATAGGAGCTTACGACAATGAAACCATTTCATACACAGCAACTAGTAACCAATGTTTGTATTATCCATACAATCAATTCTCAGCAATTTTGATTAAACATTTCATTTACTCCCAGCTCACAATTTTGCCATTACAAGAAAACCAAATCATACATATTTAAAATATCGTCGTATAGAAATCGGGATTAGTCATACCATTTAGATGCCTTTGCCACCTCTGCGTTGTAAAGCAACTCTAGTCCAAGGAGCCGCGGCACTGCTGATCACGTTGAATAAGGTTATGGCTTCCCACGCAAAGTCTATGTTTTACAAATGTTCAATAATACTGCCAGCGCCCAGCACTGGTATCCTCCACGCGAATGATGAGTTTGACCATCCGGAGATGACTTATCTTGCTTAAGACCACGGCGTCATCCACAATCTGGTCCCCACGCGTACGCAGGATGAAGTGTTGATTCAGTCCCAAACGCCGAGCGTCACAAACAGTCAGCCTGGGTATACGCGACTACTAGAGGCTTCTCTTCTTATTACTGTCGTGTCAAGACCTGTCGTGACACACTCCAATCAACACCTCTTGGTTGATATTTGTTGTTGATACCGCTTTAGCATCAGCCGCGATATACATACGGGGCTTTTCCTTTGCTAGGCGCCACTCTAAGCAATGTGCGTATGCCCATACAGTCACCCGATGCCAGTAGTTATTACCAACGTTTACTCTGTAACCTACAATGCATTCCAAATACAACTCGCCTATTCTCTGCCACGTTGTTGTTCCTACACCAACCGGATTTTGTGAAGTTCGATGACTCCCAGCGTCTACCTACACACTTGCTTTTCCAGTCACATACGTAGGAGCTTAAGACATCACCTCTTGTGTCGGTGACTTAATATATAATACCTTCCAATCTACATGGCGGCATTAAGATGTAATGCCTATCCAATACCATTGAATTCCTTTACTCATAAAAACCCTTCTTGAATATTTAACCCAACTATAAGCATTCCATAATTTCAATATGAATTTCTATTGTAATACTTTGATTTGCCGTTCACATATATTCTTTGGATACACCATAGTTTTAACACAAGGACCACGATAAATGTTTCATGCCAAAAATATAGCCACGACACTCACGGCAATAAGAAATTAAATCTTAACACTGTATAGAATATATGCCAAACTATAATGTGACCTTCAAATAGTCACTAGATGAATATGCCATACGATTATTTTTTATTATTCCCAATCGCCACTTTAGAAAGAATGATCAAAATGTTACTTTAGGGCCCACGGGTTTAAAATACTATCTCCCGATAAATAAATGTGCATTCAACCTTAATTTGCCGGCCCCCACGATTTCTCCATTCAACCATTTAAAATCGTTTCTATTATTTCGGCTACTATATCTCCGTCTTTAAATTTGGACTTACTAAAATCTTTAAATATTAAGGGCAACCATAGCATTGAAGTCGAACCTCATGAATAAAAGGATCAGCCCTACCATGCCAAACTCCAATACCGGCAATATAATTTTCACCTTTTTATTTATTCCACAAATAGCATAGTAGAAGCCCAGATAACCTCCGCAGTAAATATATCCACAACTCTTTTAATATTTGCAATAAAATATTCTTATTTTATCTTAGCTTCACAAATTCGGCACAACTGTGCTATTTTACTCATAAATTTCAAAATCAAATACGAACATTAAATAACTTAGTCTGTAAATTTATGTTACCCATCAAACCTCATAGTCTGGAATTTTTTCTCTGATAACAAAACTCTGATAAACCTTTCTGGAAAATTGTTTCTATATAAACTCCACAGGCTGGCAAGAAAACTAGCTCTGATACCACTGAAATGTCCCAAATCGGATATTTTTCCCAAATTCCTCAAATATAACTCAGAAGATTTAAACAAATACATTCACGCAATAAACCATTGATTCAACAACAATAAACCAGCAATATGTTCCAATAAAACCCTCAGTAAATATTATTGCATTATACAACAGCAATACAATAGCAGTGGGATTTCAAACAATCCAAATATGAACTACAGTAATATCAAATGACAAGAACCTGGAAGTGCAATGGTGAACTCCGTCGCGAATCCACCTCAGAGATGAACTGGGTTTCCGTCCAATCCACCAAGAAAGCCTGAAGGTTTCCGTCCTCAGGTTTCAAAATCGAAAACTGGAAGCTCTCTAGATTCTCCAAGAGAAAATGAATTCATAAACTAAGCATATCTCAAATGAGTCTCCATTCCTTCTTTTAAAGCAACAGCTCTGACTCTTCAATTTCCATTCTCTGTCTTTTCATATTCCCACTTTTTGTCACTTTAAAGTAATACATCCATTTAATAATAAAGTGACATAATAATAAAGTATGAAATCTTCTGGCATTAAAATGGATGACCAAACGAACTTGGAAGTGGGCCTGTGATAGCTTGCCGAAAAGCTCTCGACGATACTCTCCAAGTCCAATACTGAAATGCCACGAAGACTGAACTCTGTCGACTTACTATAAATAGTAAGTATCTGGAAACCCTGCGGAAACTACTCTGATTGGCCTGAAACTGGAATTCCCTAGGCCAAATATCATGCTGACCCCACTTAAGCCCTAGTTAGCCTATTGGGCCAAGATAAAACAGCTAACGAACCAACAGAAATAATGTGCCCAAAAAAGGGGACATTACAATACACTCCTCTTATTACAAATTGAGATCAACAAACGATTACCCCCCACCAAAAAAAAAAATGCACTTTGCAAAACAAGGCAAATTTGACCTTTGATTTCAATAATAACAACTGCCAAAAATAGTCTATAGAAGACTCAAATAAATAATGGACAAGATCACTCAAGGATCCAAGCAAATACAAGAGACAAATTAGATCAAAAAAGACCAAATGCCTAAAGTGATATGTCCGCTTACACTAGCTACAATCTGATAGAAAATCTGAAAAGTAGACAAAAAATCATGCACTTCAAAAAAATGGCACCAAAAAATGTATTTGTATGAGTCTGAACGAAGCCTTCAAAGTTGCAAAAAACAAGATTGAACAAGTATAGTCATGAAAAACTGCAAATTCTAGAAAATTTGTTCATCAAAAACAAAAAATACTTGCACAACAACAGAGAGCACAAAATTCTACCCCAAATCAAAAAACAATTGCATCAAAAAAGGCCTCAAAATGACCAAGTTATGGGGCTTCAAAGTTCACCTCCAAAATCAAAACTGCATATGGTGAGGGGGTCAAAAAATTTCAAAAAAGTGCTAATGTTAGTAGTCCCAACCCTAAATTTGACGATCAAATCAAAAGTCACACTGGCTTAAATTTGACGGTCTTCAGCCCGTCACAAAAAAATTGAGGGTTTAAAATTGACGTCCAAATGGTTGTCGCAAAAAAACTAATTACCCCCAAAGTGACATTCGAACGACCGTCAAAATTAAAATACTGAGTAACACGTGTGAAACCTGACAGGATGTTGAGTTGGTTGTCTGATTGTTGACTAGGTCTCTGCGTTGATGTGTTGGTCTTACTGCCACATGGCCAAACTGCATAATGTTGCATGTCGACGCGTGTGTATGTGTGGGGCCGAGGTGAGTGGTGGCGGAGGGTTCTTCAACGCAGAGGGTTGCAAGTGGCAGAGCGCGCTAGAACCAGTGGCTGGCTGTGAGCAGCAGTCGGGCTGGCTGTGAGGAGCGGCGAAGCTTGGGAACTTAATCCCACATACAATGTGTGCAGGATGTCTACTTTTTTTAAAAGCAAAAACACAACCTTAACAATGAACTACTCGCATTCGTAATTTTGTCTTCATCGAAAAGGTGTGAAGTGCTCGCCTTGTTGGTCGTCAAATTGCGTAGGGGATATTCTATAAATTACGTAGGGGATATTCTATGCAATGTGCGCTACTGTGGAATATTCTGTATACTGCAAAATTTCTCTGACAAATATAGAGGCAATGCGAGGGCAACCCAAAAACAAATTTTGCAGAGATAACAAATAGATTGTGACTACAAATTATTTGTGAAAACAAGCCAAAAAAAAAATGTACCACCATTGTGCAGATGAGGTTGTACAGTTTGATTTGGAAAAAAAATTTGCCTCACATTTGAATTTTGGCAAATATGGACAATTTATAGTCAATTTACCGAAACAGCCACTCAGACGCAATGGTGAGGTCAGATTTGGCGTAGGATGCCCCTGACGATCGCTGGTCCTCAAATCTGCAAATTTGCCCTCCTTCAAGCACACCAAAATCTCTCCAAATAGGCTATGCAATGGCGCTCCAATGGCTCTGATACCATGTAAGAATTGCTTTGATGCAATTTAAAAATTTGCCTAAGGCAATATGCCAAGATCTAGAAGCGTAATGAATAGCACAAAAGAGACAAAATAATATGATAAGAATAAGGTGTATTCTCACCAATATGATTTAACTGAATCAATAATAATGAATGAGCTAATTGAACTCAATTTATTATAATGTAGAAGTGTCTACTTATATAAGCAAGGCAATAAAGAGACCATGATAAGGAGGAGATAAGCTATCACCCACACAAGGTGGAATCACATGTCTGCCAAAGGTGGATCATCCTCCATTATGCAATGAAATATGTGCAACATGCGAGGATGATAATATGATAAGAGCACTAAAGTGGAATGTGATAACAACTATCACTGCCTAAAGTGGAATTTCTCCTACACCATGTGCTAATAAAGGTGTAAACTCCTAAGTGTCTCATACAAAAACTACTATGTATGCATTATCTTAAGTAATGCTCAAGTGAAGTGTAATTAGTGAATATTTAATTACACCGACAGTTCTCATCTTGCCAAATCACTTAGTAATGCCAAAAGACTTGGATCTATTTGCAGATATTTGTCACCCATTGTACCTTTTGAATCAGAATTGAATAATTGTGCTTGCTGCCTTCTCTAGTAAGTGATGTATGCAGCCTCTTCTCAACTCATAAATCTTTAAACCCACAAGCTAGTAGGGTCAAAGCTCTAATGCCACTGAAATATTCCCAACTAGATGCTTTCTAAAATTCTGATTTCTACCCTGATTTCTCAATTTCAAATTCTGTTCAAACTCTAATTTCTGATTTTTCTGATTTATTATTTTCAGACTGATCAGACACTTACAACAGCCAATATATAATATCAAAACACATCAAATTATTATGCCAAAAGGTTTGCCCAATATCAGAGATAAAATACAACATTAGATACACAATATATGAACAACAATGCACACCACAAGATGGGAATTCTAGAGATAACTCTGCTGTCATAAATCAGAATATAGAAGTCGGAAAGTGCATCCATGGTCAAAAACATGACAATCATGACCAGAAATGCTGCAGTCCCGAATCGAATAGGGTTAATACATACCAAATCATGGCAAATTGAACAACAAATGATGAACCTGTCCTACGAGTGGTGCCAAGTTTAGGGCATGAAACCCTAATGCAAAGTGAACACAAACCACCAAGAATGCTGCTCCAAATGCGGCGCTCAGATCTACTCCAAGGGCCGTTATGAATTAGGGTTAAAGAAACCCTAGACAATGAAGAAATAGTCTACAAAAATGTCAAATTGCTCCTCTTAGATGGGCACTCCATTAGGGCATTGCCTAATGCAAGATGATCAAAAGGCCTCCAATGGAATGTGATTCAGCCCTAGATGATGGTATCTATAAATCCCTTGCTTGTCAAGATATGATAATAACCCTTCTGAAAGTGCAGCGATCCTTCTCCAAAAATGGCAATCCTCCAGAGATGCCACGACTAGGATATAGCAGGATAAATATAGACTTTTCAGACAGCCCCAGCAAATCTTGAATCTGATCAATCACCTTTATCTTTCTTTTTCCTTCAGAAAATGATGACAAATGATGAGCAATAAAACCTTAGGCAACCTGCATAACGTTTGCATCAAAACATCCAAACCGAAATTGAGATTTAAGTCAAATCCTTTAATTTGGTGTTCTAATCCTAGCTGTCAAATTGCAGATGTGAACCCTGCAAAATTGAGCCAGCTCCAAGATAATGCTAAAAACCTACAATAAATTTCCGCCTCTTCCAAAATCTGGTTTGGCACAAATCTTCCCAATTTTGGGAATTAACTTCTAGTTTCACACCTGAAATAAAAGACCTCTTGAACCTGCTCAAACCTAGTAAAACCTTCATAAACATTTCTGAATTGATCACCAAATTTATTTCCAAAGGAGACTTCACAAATTTGCTCAATAGAGCCTGCTGCCTTGCAAATACTCCACAGGAAGGGATGGGTTTCCATCCGCACCATCAACTCCAAGAAATTTTGTCCTCGGCAGTTCACTCCTCAAAAGAAATAAATCATATATCTATTACAATAAAACATCTGAACATGGCAAATACATTGCAACCCTTCCTTATAAAGAACAACAAGAAACATTTAGAACATTAGACCGATTTAATAATTAGAGAATTTTATTTAATAAAGTGACTTATTTTATTATTTTCACTATATTAAATTAATTAATTAAAGTCATCCTTAAGAAATAAAATTAATTTTTGGACAAATTAACCAATTAATTTCATTAAGTCACTTTTATAAAAGTTTTGGGGACATTACATATGTGTTCTTGCATTGTTTAATCTCAGCCTTGGTACAACTCAAAAAAATTGATATACCAATCATCATAGTTTGCTATAGGGTAGAAAGTTTCATACCCAAGGCTCTCCAACCAAGTAAAAGGTAAAACATAAAGGAGAGTTTAAAAAACATAATCTAAGTGTCTCCTTGGTGTGGTTTAAGTGTTAGTTGGCTGGGTAAACACTTCCAGGTTTCATTGAGGGCTGCAATGAAACCATTCCATGTGTCTATAGATACATCTATATCATCCTCGTGAGTCGTCAACAGTTATTCCACCACTTTTTCATGAAGAGACACTTTTAGAAGAGAAAATGTGATTCTCTTGATCAGAAAATTGGTTAACTACATAATACAAGCAAAGATAGTAAAGACAGTTATCTAGGGTACTTGCATTAATCTATCCAAAAATGGGAATGTGTAGATTGACTTGTTGGCATATGACCACCAAATGGTTGCTGAGAATTGGTAAAGTTTTGAACTTCTCTGACAGGTGGTGAAAATTGATCGACAATGCCCATTCTTTCATGGGCATGGCATTCCTTCAATTCTTCTCATTGTCTTTGCAAAGAATCGTCTATCATCTTCTGAAACATCTATGGGGTCAATGATGCTGATATTTCTCTCCCATTTGAGGACGTGAAGGAACAGATTATTTAATCTCAGCCTTGGTACAACTCAAAAAATTTGATATACCAATCATCATAGTTTGCATTAGGGTAGAAAGTTTCATACCCAAGGCTCTCCAACAAGTAAAAGGTAAAACATAAAGGAGAGTTTAAAAAACATAATCTAAGTGTCTCCTTGGTGTGGTTTAAGTGTTAGTTGGCTGGGTAGACACTTTCAGGTTTCATTGAGGGCTGCAATGAAACCATTCCATGTGTCTATAGATACATCTATATCATCCTCGTGAGTCGTCAACAGTTATTCCACCACTTTTTCATGAAGAGACTTTTAGAAGAGAAAATGTGATTCTCTTGATCAGAAAATTTCAAAATTGGTTAACTACATAATACAAGCAAAGATAGTAAAGACAGTTATCTAGGGTACTTGCATTAATCTATCCAAAAATGGGAATGTGTAGATTGACTTGTTGGCATATGACCACCAAATGGTTGCTGAGAATTGGTAAAGTTTTGAACTTCTCTGACAGGTGGTGAAAATTGATCGACAATGGCCATTCTTTCATGGGCATGGCATTCCTTCAATTCTTCTCATTGTCTTTGCAAAGAATCGTCTATCATCTTCTGAAACATCTATGGGGTCAATGATGCTGATATTTCTCTCCCATTTGAGAACGTGAAGGAACAGATTATAAAGGTTTGTGTTTTGAGCCCTAACTTCCTATATTGGAACCTCATGTGAGTGGAAATACAAACAGAGATGCTTATTCAGTTATTCAACCCAATGTCACTTACAATTGACATGAAGCTTGAGTACTCTAATACCAAATAGGAAAGATAGAGAGCCCAAGTGTAAAGCCCAGTGGGCAGCCCCAATTAAAGAGTTTCAATAGAGTTTTAAGTGAAGATAATTTATGTATTTTTAAAAATATGCAAACAAAGATTGAACAAAAATAGAGAATAGACAATTAGAACTGTAACAGCAAGATTGTATCATGCTTAGTTTTGTAAATGATCTATGAGAACAAATATAGTGTTTATCAGATTACCTCATTATTCAAGAAACAACCATATATCTTTCTACATCTAGCCTTACAAAGAATCGTTACAAGAGAGGGAAACAGGGCATGTCAATTGAAAAGTGACTCTTATTCCCATTAAACCTGCCACAGCCGCTCATAATAGCCAGGATAAATTGAGCTGTGTGGCACTGCTAATGCAGAATTGTGACACACAGTTTGAACCAAGAGTGCTGACTAGGATGAGAATTTTGTTGATAAAACTACATAGTCTGTCATGCAACACCCAATATTTAGATGTGAATGGCCCAAATCCTCTTGGTGGATCACACTTGAGATGAATGCCTCTCATCCAGTAAAAATGGCTACTATAGAGCAACAGAGCCATATTTTGGTTAGCTTGTGTTTCCAACATTTGGCATTCGTTGATGTAACCTATCATACTCAATCTTCTACAACTCCAACTCTTCCAACTCAAAAGAAAGTTGACAAAGCTGCCAAACTCATTGAGCATATTCAGTATATGTGAAAAACAGTCTACAGAATTCTAATGCCAAATACAAGCAAAACCATGATCAGCATCAAACGCCACACTTTGTAAAAGGAAAAACTCGCAAGGCCTCGTAATAAGATCTGCCACTCTCTTCAGTATGGGCCCATTCATTATCACTAAAAAAGTTGGAGACAAATCTTTCGAGTTGAACCTTCCAACTTATTTTTATTTTCTGCCAATATTAATACACAACTATTCTGCACTTTTGTTGGACACGCTAAATGCTGCAGAAGAACTTACACTAGCAGAAACTGATCCTGATTGCAAAACTCCAACAGAACATAATCAAATGATTGACACAAGATAAGATAAATATCTATTAATGTCCAACAAAAGACCACAAAGGGTCAAAGGGACTGCCAAGCACATCAATAAGGGGCCTGCCCACAGCATGGACACCAAACGGTGCCCAAAGAAGAAAGCAACAACTGAAATAAAAACAGAAAGAAGGATCCAATGGAAAAGAGCCAAATGGACAAGTGAAGAAAACCTCCCATACCCAATTAAGGGTTCCGAATCGTCGTGGAAAACTTTTGAATAGAAGGATAAGCAATAGGACCAGTCTGAATCATGAGCCACCTCGGACTAACCCTAGATGAGGATGGTTGTTGCCGAAAAGAGTCCATCCTGGGTCTCATAGATCTGGAATAAGTGGTGGGCCCAAGCCGACGCTTGGTATTGTGTGTTGAATGAATCCCTGTGAAGAAGGAAGTAATAAGCTGACAGGGTGTAAGTGTCGTCAGATGTTGGTGCTGAAGTGTGTGCTCCAGAAGCCTTAGGGCCTCCTGAAAGTAAAAGGAAGGGCATCTCTGGTCTGTATATCTGAAGAAGGTGGAGAGCGACCGTGCCTCCCTAAAGAGGCAATAGAACCTCCCCCTAATCTCGTAATATAGAGGACAACAAAAGATGAAGTGCTCCTCAGACTCCACCTCCCCAATGCTACAAAGCTGACAAATCTTGTGCACTCTATCAATATGATGTTCAGTCTCGCAACGAAGCCGATGCAAACCTACTCTGAAGGAGCCAAGGGGGATCCTGAGGGAATGTGTCCAGTGGTGGGATAAGTGGGCGAATAATGAGTCCGTCTTTCAGATCCAGAAAGTTCTCTCCATAGAAGGCCATCTTAGGGCGAAGACCTCTATGGGGATTAACCCAAATAGTATGAAAAAACTACCTATAAATGTCATCTCTGATGCACCTATTCAGTTCCTCGCGAGGGGGATGACGATGGGGGTGGGGCATCGAGAAAGTACTAGAAGGGGAGGCGATCCATAGCAATCCCAATAGACCCAAGGAGGGTCGAAGTCTCAGCAAACCATCCGCGAGCCCAACTAGAAGAATCGATAGAAATAGCGAGACTATGAAGAACAGTAGGTAAGGTAGGGGTATTTGTGACGCGCCTCACCTGAATCAGCAAAGCCCCGAGTGCGGTGAAGGTACCAAACCAGATCAAATATGGCCTCAAGCCTAAAGGGACGCACCCCAAACTCTACAAGAATAATGTTGTGCGGGATGTTGTGCGGGATGGATTGCTTGCACCGGATGATTCGCCTGAGGAGAGTCTGAAATTGCTCGACAGAGGCCCAATTAGAATCCGCCAGAAAAATTTGGGGGAGCTGGGAGGGAAGCAAGCAGGGTACTTTTGCACTGGGAAATGTGAAGATGTTTCTTATGGCGAAGGAGTTGGCGAAAGGAGGTCTTCAAAGAGGTGTACGAAGGGTGGTGGAGCATGAAGGCAGACCGTAGGGTTCGATGAGAGGCCTTATAGTCCTCATCGTACCATTTGTTCATAGGGCTTGTGTTCCTAGACTTAGGAAGGGGGAGATAGGGGGTGGAGAAATGAGGGAAGGAGGACATGGGGGCCTCCCATATGGTTGCAGATAGACGAGAGAACATGGTGGCTACACACCCCAAAGTAGAGAGGATGAGATAAGGGGGAAGAGTCTCTCTTAGATGGTGGGTAAACATGTTGAGATCGCCATTGTCATTGCGAATAACGGTGCGGGGAGGAGGGACCAAGGGCGCGGGAGGGGTGGAGTGGGGGGGAGGGGGTGCAAAGGATGGAGAGACGAAGTAGTGCATGGTCAGCTAGAGGGAGGGGGTAACGGAGAAGTGGCTAATGGAGGGGATGAAGGACTACTGGGAAAGAGCGTAATCCACTACGCTAGCGCCCCCACCATGAGGCCTACACGTGAATAAGTGTGATCTAGGGAAACACAACAGCCCATTAAGGACCACTAGATCCAAAGACTCACTGAGTTGTAGAAGATATCTGCAATATTTGGTCAGGGGACCATCCACATCCTCGGAGAACTTGTGTAGCCTCATAAGAACCAAATCCAAATCCTCAATGCATAGAAAGTCAACCGCCCTATTGTGAAGGAGAGTCTATGTCATCTGAGTCTTGGCATTGAAGTCCCCGAGGAGGAGAGCTTCCCCAACAGTAGAGAACTGAGTGATGTTGTCATAAAGGTCAGAGAAGGGGTCCTCTTCAAGGTCACTGTGTATAGCATAGGGGGATGACGTCGGAGGGAAGTAGCAAACCCCAAAGAAGATGTCTCTAACCCGTGCAGGTGTATGGCATAACATGACCCACATGAATCTAGAAGAGGTGTCTAATAGGACAACAGAAACCAAACCACAAAGTCGATCACTGACAAGACACGTAACCCCTCCCGAACTGCAGACCCCACCAAAACTCCTAGTCTCATTCCTAAATGTTGAAATCCAATGAAAACCAGCAAACATGGGAAGAGGACGTACAAGGCTCTCATGAGTCTCAATGTGGAATAACAAATCCGAGGAATCCAAAGCATACTAAAGAAAACCGGGTGAGGACCAAACCGAACCATTGCATTCCAAGATCTAACCTTTAAAGCCCGAACCACAGGGATACCCATTGCATCGCGATGCTTGGAGCGTCATTTAGCGGCTGCAGACGCTGGTCTGATCTCCCAGCCAGGGGGAAAGCTGTCTCGAATCACCACCCTAAGATTTTTTATCACAGCCCACTTGTCATCCTATCGTGCAACAGCTACAACAGCTCTAGCCTGTTTAAGTTCTGTGACCTTGGATTTCGTAAGATCCTCATAGAGAAAAATCTTTGAGGGCAAAGGAAAAAGTTTCCTACATGCTTTGAGCATACGTAGCCTGTCCGAAAAATTGTGAACTGTAGATACTAGAAATAGGGTTGAATCATATCCAACCCAAGCCCTATCAAGGGACATGTCGGGAAACTCAAGTTGGTCACAAAGAAATGTGTATGCAACATCCAAAGGGTCGGTGGTGATGGGTAGGAGGCCACGAACATTCAGATTAAGTTTCATTGTTCTTACTCTTTCTTCTGCTAATTTGAAGTGGACCAATGTGTCAACCCCAGTAAGAGGAGTATCCCCGCCTTTACAAACAGATGCCCACGACTTTAGTTGTCTTTCCGTCTCTGATTTAAGTGAGTTTTGTTTGTTGTCAAGTTCATATTGCTTTGCCTACAGCTCGGTAATGATAGGATTAACCAGTGTTACAGGACTCTGCGAGTCTGGCCAGGACTCTCCGAGTCTCGAGCCGAGTTCGGGCTCCAGAGTTTTTCTGGCTCTGGACTCAGACTCGTCCGAGTCCAGCAAAATCCTGTTCAGACTCGCCGAGTCCAAGGACTCCCTGGACTCTGCGAGTCCCGCTGTCTGGACGCTATCGCGGCCAGCATGAAATAAGGCAAAAAAAAAATTAAAATTAATTTTACTTACTTTTTTGGGTATATTAGTGGAAGGGGACTCTCAAATTATAATCAATGGTTTGTAAAAAGAGTTCTGCCCCAACTAACAACTCTGATCTTATTTAGAAGTACCTTATCTAGATTCTGGATTATAAAGTTTGACTCTATGGTGATTCAACATTGTTATCATGAGTAAAAATAACGTTCCAGGTTTATCACCCAGCCATGGAAAAGATCTCTTTATTTTCACATGTCTAGAATGAAGTGTAATATTAGATTGGGGAGGATTAGCTAATCTTATTCATACTGATATAGATTGACCATCATGTATTGGGAGTAATGCTTAAAAATTATTTACACTGTGTATGGGGAGTGTTTAAACTTTATATCATAATGTTTGTGGTTGCCATACAACTTCAATGTAATGTTTCACATGTATCTTGTCCAAAAGTTTCAATGGTACTTAGCTTGTCATGATGAATAATAATGAATGCAGGGCAATGCATGTTCTGAAATTTGCAAGATTGTTGTTTCTCATTGGCTCTATGTAGTGGCATAAATTGTTGATTTCATCTACTTGTAGTCTTGGTTGGAGTTAGCAAGGTTTTGCTGATTTTAAAGATTTTGTTGATGGCAAGCAGTGGTATAGGTTTATGTCATGATCCCTTTAGCGAAGGGGAGGTTTCGGATCACTACTTGTACAAAAACTTTAATTGCTTGAATATGCTAATATTAAGATTGGTTAAATCCATTCTAGGAAAAAAGCACATTGTAGACATGGGTGTATTTCAATTCCCTGCCTTGATTTCAGAGGACTTCAAAGCTAAATTGGGGGTGGCAATCATCAATGAGGTGAAACGATGTATGGTTGAGCTGTCAGTTCACAATGAAGATGAAGTAATAGAGAATGTTAATGGTGAGATGCAGGGATTGTTGTATGGGTGAGATGACTTGGAGGATGTTGTTGTTAAAGCTCTTTGAAAATAAGCTTACGTTCTCGATTATTGTGTATTTGATGTTAATTGACTAAATGATGTATGAAAAAAGCTTTAAATCCTTAAAAATGTTTGAATTTCTTAGGTTTTTCGATTTGCCGAGTCCGGACACCGAGTCCGAGTCCGAAACCAGCTTGTCGAGTCCAAGGCGAGTCAGAGTCTTGTAACTATGGGATCAAGCATCTTCTAAAGGCAAATGGTTCGCAAATGTTCAAGCTACAACTTTCCACATCTTCTACAACTTGCTACAATGGGGGCCATTTCTTCTCAAGGAATGGTAACAAATATAGGACCTTGTATTTTTATCGATTTATGTAATGCAACAATGTTACTTCACACAATATCCCATCTTTTCCATCACCTTCAAGATGTCTCCTAGAACATGTGGCATAATTTGACATCCTAAGCCATTTCTGTTTTTGCCTCACAACTCCAACGACATTAACCTTGTTCTATGCAGTTCTTCTGCAGAGTTTCCAGAAAATGACAATATAGAAATTATGATTCAACTAAAGACAAATAATTGTATTTCTTCTAAGTGCCAAGACATCCCTTCCTCTACTATTATAGCACATTGATATACTATGAATATTCTTTCACAGAATGATGAAAACTGATGAAAAATAGACATCTTGCAAGACATCCAGTCTCCTGAACTCTAAACAACACTTTTGCATGATACAATCTTGCAATTTCCAGTTCTAACATGGTACCTTCTCTATATTAAAAATTTTCTTGTTCATTAAACATTCTATACTGTGTAATATTTATTTCATCCATAATACATTTAGATTAGATTGAGTGTGCTGTCCCCCAGTCACTCCAGGTCCCTGGATCATATAAAAAAAATTATTTATTGGAATATTCTTGAGTCGAGAATCCAAAGTATAAATCTAAAAAGTAGGTTGGCTGTTAGCTCCTTTCTAATCACAATACATTCTAGACCACAAAGTGCATATTCATTTAATAAAGACTATCAGTACAATGAATAACATATGTTTATATAGTCCCTACAAGATAATTAAAACTACTATACTAAACAAAGCATAGACAAACTTTCTACTGTACTAAACAAAGCATAGTCAAAATTTCCATGCAGATGGCATCTTGTGCAAGACCTGTTGTTCCCATGCACATGATATTTATTGGGAAATCAATCGCTCCCATGTAGATAAGTTAATGACCAACTATCGGATCCTAACTAATAGGCTGTTTATGTAGATAAGTTAATGGCCAACTAGCAGATGCTAATTACAAGGCTGTTTGATGCCTTTTCCCCATCAAAGTTGGATGAAACTTGTGCCACTGACTCCACAAAGTAGAGTTAGTAACAAAATATATAAAAACAATATCCACAAAGGCCTGGCTCTTTAATGAGGCATGCACAAGTGTGCACACATTTCAAATTCCCATCTAGCTATTTATTTCCAAAATTGTGTAACTAACTACATAGTAAAGTCTTGTCTCTTATCTGCATCTCTCAAATATTTAGAAAAGCACAAAGATCTGTCTGCAAGCACCCTCTTTGTGCAATAATGATAGATTTATGAAAGCTCATATTTTTAATTGTAACTGATGATTACTGACTCTTGGTTGCTTCTTCAAATCATAAAAAATAATCTCAATTTCCATCTGCAAGCATCTCCTGGGATACACCTCAACGTTCGAGTTAAGGGAGCCCATGTGCATCCCCTTGGCCTGCAGACTTTGAAATTGCACTCTCCCAATATTCATCCAAGATAGAATACAATTATTCTGGTTTCAAGCTGGTGACTCTCGGGCCTCAAATGCTTACACTTGTTTTTTTTTTCCTTTTTTTTTTGAGTATGTCCAAATTTGAAACTTGGCAACCAGATTGAGTTTCCCAAGCTGCCGCCATAATTGACAAGCTCAGTGTGTGCTACCGCAATGACCACACCTATGAATTATAATCGATGCAGTCCCACTGACCTGGGGATTTCTCCAACCATATACAAAAAAAGGGGGCTCCACTGCTTGACAAAAGCTTTCCTGTCTACGATGGTAAAAGCCAAACTGACAGCTCTGAGCATTGGGCAAGACGATTTGCCCTACAATTAACAGCTCTTTATGGCCAGTTGTAAATATATGTACCCTACAAATGTGCAGAATTTATTTTAATACATACTATACATTTATATTGTCTGCTTTCTATTCCACTGTATAATATCACAGTCATCTTCTTTCCATTCAATCTCCGCTCGCTACAGAATTATTGTTATGAATTGCTTCTACTTATAACACATCTAAGTCCCAGCAACCTAGGTTGTTGTCTATTAGATATTCATGGAATCCAAATCACTAGGGGTATTGACTGATAGAAAAACATTGTCTAATGATCCTCAAACACATGCTCCATAAGGGAATTATTATGATTAAGGACGGTCATATTTAAACAAAAAACAAACTAACTCAAGAGAATCATATTTTAAAATGCTACACATGGAATGAACAAGACCAACATTCACAAAGTCTCTTCTTGCCTCAAATAATTAAAACTATGAGGTCACTGCGTATAGAGATTTTTCTCTAAGTACAAAATAACAAAGCCTGAGAATTCCTATAAATGTGGAATCGCAAATGTATATTACCTGCAAATTCAATGACAAATGATCAATAAGTATGCATTGCTTGCAATGATTACGCATTTGCCCCGATAGCATGGAGACTTCAAAAAGGTGTTTGAAATCAATTAAATTATATACCTTTCCAGGCAGTTCTATATCAGCATTTATTTCCTTTCAAAATATCACATGTTCCCTTATATTCATTCATCTAATATAGATTCGATTTCTTGTCTCTGATCACAAAATTTAAAAATTGTGCATCATTAAAAAATTATTTGCAAAAATATATCTGTACTTCATCATCCATGGTCTTGCTAAAAACTAAAGTTTTTCAGAACTCTGACTGTTTCCCATGTAATATATACCTACCTTGGGCAAGCCTGTGCTACCACTTGTGTACATAATAACTGCAACATCAGCAGCTACTGGCAAATCAGCATCAACAGGTCTTTGCTGACCAAGACTCTCAACTTTGGCCATGGATAATACTGTCCAGCTGCTGCTTCCCCCAGATAAAGAAGGCTCATAAGTAGTGCCCTCATCTTCCATGTAAACTACGCGCTTTACAGTATCCAATTGTGTACTTATGTCAATCAGCTTTCCTAGTTGCTTGCGATCACAAATCACTGTTGAAACTTCTGTCTGTCATATAAGAATAGTAATACATTAAAACCATGTAAACTCTTAATTTAAAGATTAGACAGTATTCTTCACAAGTTAAGTCTGTTGATTCTGATTCTTTAGCAGAGTAAACTGGGAAATAAGCAAATAGTAAAGGTGTCATAAATGAGTGCTTATTGCCATTGCTAGCATTTCTTTCATCATGTGACAATTTCCAATTTGAACCTTAAAAATTTATGATTATTTAAAAAAGAAATATTTTGAAACGAATCCCTAAGGACAAACATGACAATACATAATTTCAGGTCTAGAGAACTTGCAGATCTAACCAAATTCACGATATTCTTAGTTTCTGTTTAACACAATTATGTAAATAAATGATGACTGAAAGACAATGTATTACGAGAAAGGTGAACCTTAAGCCTTAACCATGCTATCTTGTGCTAAAGATCATTTTGTCTCCTGGCTGTTATTTGTCATCTAATATCTGGTAGCCATAATAGACAACACTGTGCTGAAAGAATTTAGTAGCAATAAATGTCATCCTAATAGCAGCACTAGCAAGTACCCTAAGACCGAACTTACATTTACTTCAAAAACAACTTTGTAAAACATATCCCTTCTAAAATCAGAAAAAATCTCTAATGAAATGTTTGTAGTGTCCTTTGAAATGCAAAAACGTTATTTTAATTTTTTGTTCTTTTAAGTATGGATGTTTAAAAGTGGTAAAAGCAAATGAAGGTTCCATACAACCGTAGAAGCTTAATCCAACATTAGCATATGGACACTATAAATGTACTCCGAGCTACAACCTACAAATTCTAGAAAAATCACCTAAAGACATTCAAGTGAAATTCACAATCAAACTAGACATTTTGGACCAACTAAAAGGAATAGGCAATTCCTGTAAGTTCTGCAAACCAGCGGAAGCATTCTCAGAGATCTCGTTCAATGATCAAAGAACAGATACAGGAGCTAGGACACACAACTTAGGTATAGTATATACCCTATGCACAAGAATAAACCTAAATTTGTCACTAATTACTCAATGTGCTAGATTACCGGTCTTGCTAAACAAGGATATCTAAACAACAAAATTAAAACAATAACAACTAGCCAAGCTGACTAAAGATGCAATCCAAATTAATTTACCCAAATATGAATTCATTTGCAATTTCCCAACAGCTTTTATAACCTGTAATGTGTTAGAGTAATCAGTTTACTCTTTTTCGGCTTATGCTTTCACTTAGGTGCATATAATTAATACTTTATATTAATTATATTGCGCATCCTAGCTTTTAGGTTTTAGGGTTTGTTCACCTTTATAAGGTCGAACTTTGTAATTGCTTCTCATTAATTCAGTTGATAATTTTGCTCTCCCATTTTGAGTAAACATCTGAGTTCTTCTTTTTCATATTTCTGCTTCTACTTTGTATCAGGTTCTTGCATG
>MU223627.1:152616-188364 GCA_018584345.1 Thuja plicata
GTTTGCTTTCTCCCTGCGTTCAGCTTAAGGGGGGGTGTTAGAGTAATCAGTTTACTCTTTTTCGGCTTATGCTTTCACTTAGGTGCATATAATTAATACTTTATATTAATTATATTGCGCATCCTAGATTTTAGGTTTTAGGGTTTGTTCACCTTTATAAGGTCGAACTTTGTAATTGCTTCTCATTAATTCAGTTGATAATTTTGCTCTCCCATTTTGAGTAAACATCTGAGTTCTTCTTTTTCATATTTCTGCTTCTACTTTGTATCAGGTTCTTGCATGCAGGTATTCGGGGTCTGTGGATTTGCATGTTTGCAATTCCTACATAATGTACCAAGAAGGTAAATCTTTGTCCAAATAACAGATAACTGAGGCTCTCTGAAGATTTAGCAAAAGTTACTTCTCATAAACTTATGCTTATTAGTTACTGGTTGCAGGTTAGTTTACAATAATTTACTACAAAGAACAAAAAGATTGAAAATATTATCACTGAGCTTATTGTGCCCAGTGCCTACTCGAATGGGAAGTAGAGTCAAAGGAAGGGAGTAAAAAAAGATGTAACGCCTTTGTAGGAATCCAAAAAATTCAATCAAGAAGTCAGACTGTCTAGCAGCATCATAATAATTGAAATTCAATAAATTTCTAACACATTAACTATGGTAGGATCTCTTCAAGATCACAGATGATGCACAATATCTCATATGAAAACATCGAAATAAAATTACATCTGAACATCAGAAAACTAATCATATGAACATGAGGTATAAGCAGATGTAACCCCAGAAGCATTACAAAAGCACCCGGTCCCAGAAATATTGCACTAACTGTGGCAAATCTGTCCCCAATCAGTGGTACATGCTTACAAACCCTTTACCACATTCCACAGAAACCATAACTGCACCCTATCCCAACTTTGACACATTTCACTTGATCACCCAACAACACTTATAAGAAGCCCTGTACACAACCCAACCAAAGATTCTTTTCTCCATGGAGAAAATTTCATTCATATAAAATATTTCTTCCCCAGATTACTCAGATGAACGACACAAGTTCACTTATCCACCATTGCAAATGCTCATTGCTAGGAAGAAGCTTCAACTGGAATGAAATATTCCCACACAGATCTCTGTTACCTTCAGAGTATTAAAATATTTGGAGCCTCAAAAGGTGTATGAATAACCTTTAATTTGTCCACATAAGTATCAAGCTCCCAATCTTTATTAGTTAAAAAATGTCATGACATTGCCATATAGCAAAGTCCAATTGACACCTAAATAGAAATACCCCAGAACACCCATGCCTGTTTTGAGATATCAGAAATAATCAACAAATACCAGCAGGAGACCCGATGATCAAAGACCCATCCTTAATAATCAACTAAATTACATCAATAATCAACAAATACCAGCCGGAGACCCAATGATCAAAGACCCATCCTTTGTAACTTGTAAGTACTAAACCTGCCATCCGTAACATAATTTCGACATATCATAGCATAATACTGGCAAAACGACATACAGCCTACACTGTTATAAAATAACTGAGAGTTTCAATATTTGAGCTAAGTATATCAAGTTGCTAAAGACATTTACATTGACAGAATAATCGACAGCCAAATTCATTTCGACATGGAAGATGCCATAAGAAAAACTGTAAACATCAATCGAGCCTTTCCCAAACACTGTCAATTAAAGATAATTCACATAAGTACATCCCTCGGAACCAATCCTACTCACCACAGCAACAATACCAGTAACAAAGTAGCCCTGCCACATGACCGTCCTTAGTACATTTCAGACTTACTAGCTCAACTTGTCAAAAGTAAAACATATCTAAGAACGAATTGAAGGTCAAAGGACAAGTTCAAGTGGATTAATTACACCAGGATTCCTCCCAAGACATTGTAATAGCCCTTACCAAATTTGCGACAAACCTGTACTATCATGAAGACTATGTACTCTGCCTTTACAAATGCTCTCGAAAATTAGCTTCATCATTAGTTTCTGATTTGGAATCAACAGAGTGCTTATCTTCTTCCTTTACTGATGGTTCTTCAACTATCCTTTCAATTTGTAAGGTTTTAGCTTTTCTGGATTCTCTAGCAATTTTATTAGATTCTTCTGATATTTTTGAAATTCTTGCAATAGTTCTGCCATGGATTCTTGAAATGTCTTCATTTTCTACACAAATTTAGTTCTGTTACCCTATAAGCTAGCAAGAACCTTGCTCTGATAATCTTCTATAAGACAAATCACTGTTGAAACTTAGAACAAGAAACTGCTAAAACTGATAAATAGCCACTGAACACTATTTTGAACTCTACTAAAAACAACATACAGCTGTTGTACTTTGTCATGCAACTGCGAATTGACAACAAGGAGTTAACTTCACAAAAAGTCAGCAAAAAAACCACCAGCTCTGATACAACTGTTATAACCCTTACCAAATTTTCTACAAACTTGCATATTTTCAACTTTAAATCAGAGACATTTCGTCAAATAATTGGTGGAACATGATATCCATTCAATATTTCTGAATTTTATGACTTAGGACAGTTGCAACTATTCTTTCTTATCATAGGCAAATTAACAAACAGTTCGCAACTATTAAAAAAATCAATGACATTTTGAGAAACAGTTGACCAACATACTTTATAGATATGAAATCAGCTGATACAAACACATTTAAACTGAAACAAAATTCATACTAACCCCCTCTGAGCCATAGATAATTACATAATACTGGTATTGCACTGGAATGATGAAGTAAGTTACATTAATAGCTGTAGCTGTTGTTTCAAATGCACATCTGAATGTTTAAATGCCTTAGATGATGTTGAAGCAGATGCTACTGATAAGTAATTTCCATAGTCTGTTGAAACATCAATTCTCCCTCATTTCAAGCAACTTGACCACTGCTGAAGCAATTCATGCTGACGAAGTTGTATTTTACGAAGAGCAGCATTATGCTCTTAAGCTAAATTTGTAAGGACGGCCCTGGCCTTATTAAATGATGCTGACTTTACTACAAGCAAAACAATCCAGAACTGCTGTACAGAATAATATGAACTGGTGATACAAAACAGGAGGCAAAATGTATAGGGATCTTCAAGATGCAACAAAGATAATCTTCCAAACTTCAACAATGTCTTTGAAATCTTCATTTGATTGCAAAGGTAGAAATCTTATTGTTTAAAGCTCCTCAAAATTGTACTAACAGATAATGGTTCCGCCAGCAAAGAAGGATATACCGATATAGAGTTGTCTGCAGAAGCTGCACCAAACTCCAATAATTACCTTATGAGGCTGTGCCTCACACTTATGATTACAATGGCAACATTAATATAAAATTATATCTTCAATCCATTATTTGCCTGTGAATCTTGTGTGAATCCACCTTTGTAATGTCCCCATTTTCGTGAGCGAAAACTTTTAGAGGATTAGCCTATTTCCTAACCCTCATAGGCTAATGGAATTGTTCAGAGGGTCCAATTGGTAGAGCCAGAGACCGTTTCCCACTCCAGTGATCAGGGATGTTGAGGATTGCTCTTTGTTTGAGTCAGATCGGCACACTTACTATTTACAGTAAGTGTCTATTTTGGGTAAGTCATACTTTCTATCTTTAGCAGGGCACCTGGACAGTTTGCTAGCAGTATGGAATTGTGGTGACATTGATAGAGCTTCCATTTTGGGACTTACTATTTATAGTAAGTCAAATTATGGTCAGAGTTGTTTTTGACAGGGGCACCCAGACTCATGGTATGCACAGTGATTAACTCATTCGTCAGTTGGCTCAATTTCAGGGACTTACTATTTATAGTAAGTCAATGGATGTTAGAGAGGGACCCTTACTATTTTTAGTAAGGCAGTTGGATGCACAATGGACACAATGGTTTACTCCCAGGTTCAAATGGAAACAAGAAACAACGATTATTTTTGGAGTTATGTTATTTTAATTATTAATATAGTAATACTTTATTAATAATTAATGATAAAGTGCAATTATAAAGTTATATTTTCACTTTATGTGAATGGGGCCACTTAATGACTTAAAAGTCATTTAATAAAGTGCATCACAATGATATAATATAACTTTATGATTAAAGTGGACTTTATTTAAAAGGGAGTTTTAGATGTTTTAAAAGTATACTTTATAATAAGTGATAGTGTTATTTAAAAAAGGAGATATAAGTGTTTAATAAAGTATACTTTATATTTTAATGTGTGCATCAAAAGGAGGGGAATATAATTAAATATTATATTTCAAACTTGCAGCAAGTTCACATGATAAGTTATATGGGGTGTAAGCTTGAAGCTTCAAGCTCAATTGTTATTTGGAGATTTATAAATACCTTCAAAAGGAGAAATCAATTCATTCTTTGACTTGTGCATTTGCTTTTGTTTGTGTGGAGAAGAAAGGGAAACAAGGGTTTTAGATTTCAAGCTTGAAGAATTGTGAATTCTTCCAAGTTCTTCAACATAGTGAATTGGTGAAACACCCAACAAATTATGTCAGACGTTGGCTTCATCCAAGGGCCAAGAATGAATTTATTGTTGCAGAATTAAGGGTTTGAACGCTTCATTATTTACTAGAACAATTTGCAGTGATAGAAGGAATTGGCAGCCATTACTAATCAGATTTCAAAGCATTTATGAGCAAATTTGTGAAGTTTATTCAAGGGTTTCAAGACATATAATACCTGTAAGTTCATGAATTGTAACCCCTAAATTTTCTGAGTATTGTTACTTTAGATAATAGGGGATATTTTATGAACTGGGTTATCGATATTTTGTGAAAATACTGAGTATCTAAGCTGTTGTAAAAATCTGGAATTTTCAGCTATATATTCCCTATGTAATGTCCAATTTTTGAGTTGAAATAATTATTGCAATATATTCTATTTTGCTGCATTATATTGTTGTATCGAACATTGCAAATATATAAAAAAAACATCAATTGCGGCATACCAAACCATAACAAATCAAACAACAACTCAAATCAGCAAATTCAGACATTGTTTGCTAAGTGTTTGACGAAATGTCAAGGCACTGTTAAATCAGAAAATACAGTGGTAAAGTTAGAACCAACAAGGGTTCTTACAGTGGTATCAGAGCTTGCTTGCAAAGTGTTTGACCAAACGTCAAACATCCAAAATTAAACCACAGTCCAGCGTTGTCAGAGTTAGAACCTGCAAGGGGTTCTTACAACCTTGATATACTTCTTGCAGTCAACACAAATTGTGAATCTGAATGAAACACACCATATTGGCTAGGGAAGATCTTTCACTCCTGAAACCAATCTTCGCCATAGAGTTTTCGTCTTAGTACTGTTGTTTAACAAACCTATTCAACCTCCACCGTTATGGTTTCAAGAAAATATCAAATGCCAAAAATGAATTAAAGGAGTCTCCTCAACCTCCTTTTTATAACCCTCTATGGAACTTTCTACAAGTTATATTTTAAAATTATTTTTTAAATAGTAATTGTTTTAGCTCCTTTTAAGTGGCTTTATATTATTTAACTTATTGAGCTCTAAAGTCACTTAATGTCTCCCTTTTTAAATAATTAAATATTAGTTGTCTTTTAATTTTATTTTTCAACAACTTGATATTAATTCTTTAATGATTGAATTATTTTACACACATCAGCCAAGGTTACGAAAATTGTTACAATGGACCAAATATGAATTCTGACCATGCCAAAGCATTCTTAAGCTCTCGTGATATCAATCCTTATGAAAATTAGTGCTTTCCAAAACCAACAAACTTCTCCAATAAGTTTGGAGAGCTCTTAGAAAGTCAAAATTGTACTCAAAACTCACCTTGATTTCTTGAGCTCGCCACCATTGCCAAAATTTTGTCCTGGAAAGTCTAAAGTTGTCCAAGAACGTTGGAGTTCCCAAAGATATTGGAGAGGCTACAAAAAGGGGACATTACAAACATGCACTATACCAACTATCCCATAAAGCTCATATGGCAAGGAGACAAAGAACAAAAAGCTATATCAAAAGATCTATGGATGAGGAAAGCCAACCAAACTAATCTATAGATATATAAATATCAATAAGAAGGTGCCCCATGGATTAAAGGAACAAGAGGTAGCTCAACCTTTATGTCCTTAAATATTTGATGAGCCATCCCAAATAGTGTGTGATGTGTCATTTATTTAAAAGGGGCCACCACACACCTATCGACCAGCCCAGTAAAAATCAATGCTAAGATATCCCACTGCGGGGTACCTATAAAACTGAGCTTGCAAAACAATTCAACCCATAGATACAATAGCTGCCACATTACCATATTGTATGAGACATCCAACCATACAATCACTCCATAAAATAGATACCAAGGACTTGAAAAAGAAAACAGACCAAAGGCTTAGATTTGACAAATTGTCCACAGAAGATATTAACAATCACAAAGACCAAATAGAATCCCAACCGCATGAAGGTTAAGACAAGCACGTACCAATTAAAATATTACAAGCACGAACTAGTTTATGCACCTACAAACATAAGCAATAATCTAAGTTGTCGATTCAGATTCCGGTTCGGGTACACAAGTACGGCCAATTTTTTTTCCCTTGGATACGGGTTTGGGTTCGTCCGTACACATACATATATATATGTTCAAACATCTAAGTTATAAATATAAAAAGAAGAGTGATACTAATAAATGCATTCTTACCAACAAATATATAAATAATACCTTATATATCATATTCATATTAAAATATTGTAATGTTTCTATAATGGTTATCTTAGTTAGTTTCGTTAGTTTCTAATTTTGGCTTTATTTACAATTGTTTCGTTTAGAAACATCATTCCGTAATTTGTTATAAATAGAGCCTTTCATCTCTATTGTTTATATCGATTTATAATAACATGGGATCAAAGCGAGCTAAGACTTTTTTGGCATATTTTTTTATTTAGAAAAGAAAAATTTGTGGGTGATCTTGAAGAAAAGATATAGTTTTTTTGAAGAAATTTTTTTATTAATTTTTTCCCAACAAAAATCAAAAATATTTGAGGCACTTTTTTAACAAAGGCTTCTATTTGCATTTGTGTGTAGAAGCAACCGAATTTATTAAAATATTGTAATGTTTCTATAATTGTCATCATAGTTTAGTTAGTTTCTAATTTTGGCTTTAGTTCACAATTGTCTCATTTAGAAACATCGTCTTGTAATCTATTATAAGAGCCTTTCGTCTCTATTGTTTATATTGATTTATAATAACATGGTATTAGAGTGAGTCGATGGGGTTTTTTATGGTTTGGCAATTTTTTTAAAAAAAATCGTGGGCCTCCTACCTAGAATTTTATCCAAAAAAAATTAATTGGTTTTTTGTGAAAAATTGTTGGAGGTTTTTGGCAAATTTTTTTTATAACAAATTTGTGACATTTTTTAGCATCTTCACTTCGCGCAATAGTCGTTAGCGCTCGTGTGGAGATCTCTACAAATCACAAAACTCGTTATTGCATTTTTCTCCTAGCATTTTTTCAACGGCTCATGTTATTTGTTTTCAAACAAAGAGGTTGTTTTCTAAATTCAACCCAAGTTTTGCCACAACAGAAGGCTTTCTCATGCAACCACGGAATATCTTTTGCGGCTTCTACAGGTCACGTCGTGTTTGATTTTTAAAAAAGGGTCCTCGAGGGTTTTTTTTGAACCGTAGGTTTCTCAGTAGATTTCTTCCAGCTCATCCTACGTTTGTCTTTTTCCAGCGCACATCATTTGTTCACTCCATCACGTCTGCATTTTCCTGTGCAAAGACCCGCACCCATTTTGTTTTTGGCGACCTGCGCCATTATTTTTAAAGATCGCAATATCACGAGAGCTCTAAGTTTTATTTTTCTACGCTTTCAAAAAATCATGACATCTTCATTTGGTGCCTTCCGAGAGTGCCGCGTGAGGGGGTATGTTTTCTCTATGCAATAAATCTATTCTTTTGTAATGGGAGTATTCTATGGTGTGTTTTCCCCTATCTCAAGCTGCGATTAGGGTTTTTGCACTTTGTGGGGCTCTTTATGTTTGGCTTTTGTAATTTCTTCCTAAAAAATTATGGTTGGGTTTTATAATTTTTTCCTAAAAAATGTCTAGGTTTTTTCGATTTTCTCCTTAAAAACTGTGTTTGGGTTTTCTATTTTTTCCAAAAAACTCATGACTAGTGTTGCTCGTCTCAGGGTTTTTTTACTTTTTTCGCAAAAAAATTATTGGAGGGTTTTTTTATTTTTACCGCAAAAAATCATTGGAGGGTTTGACAATTTTCCACAAAAATTGTGGTTTCTTGCAGTCAGTTTTTGGGTCGTAGTGCTCATCTGCA
The DNA here is from genome assembly GCA_018584345.1 of Thuja plicata. Classification (NCBI taxonomy): domain Eukaryota; kingdom Viridiplantae; phylum Streptophyta; class Pinopsida; order Cupressales; family Cupressaceae; genus Thuja; species Thuja plicata. Next base: position 160,941 of record MU223627.1, read on the forward strand.
AAAACTTCTGACGGTTTTTTGACAAAACCATGGTTGTTGCTGTTTTTCAAAGGCAATGGAGGATTGGGTGATTTTTCCACAAAATCACGGTTTCAGTTTTTTATCAGTTTTTTGTCAACAAAAATCGATGCTTATTGAGAAGCTGAAGTTTCTTATCTAGAAGTTCTCCAGAATCAGAGAGGGTCTCACTAGCACTTCATATCGCAGAGCATTCTGAAGAGAAGGTGGCAGCCTTCTATGCGTTCATGACTAAAAGACCTGCAGATTATGTCTTTTGTAGGGTGGTTAGAACAATGACCATTAAGGGCGGGTATATAAATATAATAATGTTTCTATAATGGTCATCTTAGTTGGTTTGGTAAGTTTCCTTTTATGTATTATGTTAATGAATGCTCTGTGTAGAATCATCGTCTTGTAATCTGTTATAAATAGAGCTTTTCGTCTCTATTGTTTGTATCGATATATAATAAGAATTCATAATTTGCAAAAAAGAAAATACTCAAGTCTCAAAATGTCATTACCTAATAAAAATTTCAAATTACAATTCACATTTAATATTCATATTTTCTTCATCAAAAGCATCATTCACAGTCTAAGGTCCTTCATATTTTGTTTCTAAATGTTTAAAGGTTTAATACAGAGATTCACTTGGTATATTCATACAGAGACTAGATGAGAATTTCAAAGTAATGCATATTTTATTTCATATGCATGCACATATTTTGGTATATTTGCTTGGGTACCACCCTTGGGTACTTCCTAGGTGCCCGGATTTGTTGCGGGTATGTACACAGGACCCACAGAGAACCCAGGAAGAACCAGTACCAAGGCATAGGCCTAAGTGGCAAAACCCGTAACTGAGGCAATAATGCAATGCAGTGACAATGACAAACTAATGGCACCCAACCAAAGGTTGACACAAAATTTAAATAGGGAATGGACTATGCCAACACATTGTATCTCAATGCTAGATTCTGGACAATCACTAGCTTTTGTTCAGTTCTATCAAGGGGCTCAAAAAATGAATATTATAATGACAGGATTCAACTAACAACTTCACTTTGGGTGACCTCACCCAAACTATATCTAAATGAAGTATGCTGTGGCAAGAAATTACGAAAGATGTAACAAGAATTAGTTTTTGAAATATGCAAAAGTGATGAATCACCAAGGAAGCAAGTCATATTACTGGTGATCTTCCCACAGCAAGGGTTTTTTACTTCTAAACCTGCAACAAGATACCAAACCAAGGTCTTTTGTGAGGTGCTTAGCTTCCTTACTCTTTGTAGTTGATTCTGTACGGATTAATTTTATGTATTGCCCTGGATAGGCCACTACCTGAAGAAAACAGAATTCAAGATTTTTTTCTAATATGAGTCCACACCAATAGACTAAACCAACCTTTGGTGAGGTACTTTTGTTCATGTACATAATTCTGCATAGATTTGATTTCTTCCAATGGGCTACTACACAACTATGATCTATCCAAAGGAATAGAACCCACTACTTATAACTTCTAGTAGTGGTTCATATCAGAAGAACAAAACAGTGTCCTCTATGAAGTAACTATATTCACCACTGCTGCAGCCAATTCTGCTGAAAGATAATTCCAAAGAATGCAGATTCCCATTTTGAATACCCAAAGACAGAGTTAAAAGAATTGAATAAGGTTATTGCAGGCCCTATTATCCAACAGCCTACAATGAGACTCCCAAGGTAGAGGCTACACCAAGAGAAAAGCAGCTAAACTCAAAAGGTTTGACAACTAATATAAATGGTGTTTACGGTATAGACCAAAGAGAACAGCAAATAGATAATTTTACCTTTCCAATGCAAGATCTCAAATTAGAAGAGAAAAAGAAACCATTTTGTACAAATTAATGGGAAAAGGTTAGATAATTAAACTAACAATGTCAAAGTTGTGAACACAACCTTGAGTATTCTTCCATGTCACATTTGAGGCAAGGTTTGGGAATTGAAATAAGTGATTAGACAATGGAAAGACAATTACAGAATTGCTTCCATTCCCATCTTGAAAATTAGAACTTATTACCACGTTGTTAAAAAACCGCACAGACATCCAATTAAAAAAAAATGCACAACTTATTTTGAAAGGAAACAACATTTTTCACATAATCTATGTTGAAAGTAGTCAGTTTCTGTGAGTGCCAAGACAAGGCCTCTATCACATAAACTATGTCCAAATTACTTTCATTCCCTATTTGAAAACTAGGCTTCGTTTCCAAGCTTTTAAAAAACTCTGCACACATTCAATTAAAAAATTGCATTAAACATGTTCACTTTTTTTTTAAGCACAACACCTTTCACATAACCTACATTCAAATTGGTCAAGTTTTGATGAAGTGGTATAGAAAGGGCCTCTATCATGAGGAAATCAAGGTATAAGTTTTGTGAATTACACTCCCTTGTCTAGATAAGTATCAACGCAGATCTCTTCCAATTTGACAGAGTGGATGTGACATATAACATCTACCTGATCCTCCTACTAACTATATCTATGATGCTCAACAATATTTAGGACACCACTTGGGAATTAACAACTGCGCCAATAGTATAGAAGACATCATCATACTACTTTGCACTAGCCAACCAACTCTAGAGCTACAAATCAACTGATAATAAAAAGGTCACAAGGATGAAGGGAGCACGAGACAAAAGTACTAAGCCATAAGAATGAGAACCTAGTCCCCTGTGGTTGGAAAAACTCATAAAATTCTCAAAATAATTGTCTTGCCCATTATTTCTTGGGAAACAGCCTGGAAATTCTTGAAAAACATTCAATGAAAAAGAAAATACAAGCACAAAAATTGAACGAGTATCTGGGGCATGTAAGGGAATCGGATCAAAAGTTTCCTTAGATGCCCCAGACGAATTTTGTATTATATAAGAGAATTAGAAAATAGTAATACAAAGTCATCTAACAGTTTATGCTGAAACTGTTGATTTTATTTAGTTTTTCCTTGGATGAATGTTACTAATAGAAAAATATCTGTTCGCGTGCAGGTCCAGTGATCTAAAATCAAATTATCAAAATGCAGCAATGCTCTCTCTTGGCATCGTGGCTCTGCTCCTCACTGCTGGCATAACTAGGCCCCATTTCAGTGACATGGATCTACTACTTGCTGCCTCCCAGATCACAGGGGCAGACTCATGTTCCAACTTTCCTTTCTACTACTAGAGCTTCACCAACCTTGAATTTTAGGGGAGTTTCCAGGCGAAGTACCTTGCTTCCTCCTAGGATCTCCCGGCCTGGCCTCTCAATCTTGGCGACACCCTGGTGTGCAATATCAGATCTTTCACAGTGACTGCCAATGGCTCAGACCATAGAAGCAAAAATCACCAGAAATGCACAATTAATTGCTGAAATTGCAAAATGGCATTGCTGGTGATTTTTCCTCCAAGGGAATTGTGTTTTTATAAAAAATCATGATCAGCTTTTTGTTGACTGATTTAATCCCATCTATGTTTGTTAAAATTGCATTTAAATCATGTGCTGAAATTTTCAACAACTTTTCAATCCATTCCACTATTTTTCGTTGCAATCAGGGTTTCCAATATTGTTTTTTTGTTCTGCACAATAGATTAAGTATCATTATTTAAAATTCAAGAAAGGAAAAAGGATTGCAATTTACAAAGATGTGCTACAATTTCATGTTTTAGAAGTCTGGCTCAAATCATCAATCCTTCAAACCCTATGGAAAAGCACTGATACTAACAAGAAGGGTATGATGTAATGTACCCAACTTTGACCTTACATTGCTAGTACTTCAATTTTGTGAAGTCTCTAAAGAGACAAAATTGCAAAGGAAAGGCAGTGCAAGTATGGTATATTTAAGGAAAAACCATCGATACATCTGGATAAACTTAATAATAATACCACTATGATATCAAAGATATAAGATCGGCAGATATAATCACTTATTCACACATTGATGTATAGCCTTCATATATATCAAGGACATGGAGATCACATGCAAAGGAGTCAACAAAAGTGTAAGGATGTAACACCGTGGATATTAGAGTCAACATTGACAGAGTTTATCGGAAGCATAATATATTAAAGAGTAAAGGAGTTGCTTAGTCAATCAGCGAGTGAGGAATAATAACTATGATAAATATTATCGATTATATTCTAAACATCAGACACAATCATGACTAAATTCATATTGGACCTAAAGACCACCATCGCTGGGCATTGATTGGCATCATTAAGTGATCCTAATCACATTTTGGCCATCTACTACTGTCATAAGGAAAGGTTCAAGGATATCACCATCAAATATAAACCGTTATAAGGAATAGAGAAAGCTAAGGAGAATCGCCTGAGCACCGACTGAGAATAAAGGAAGCAACATTGATAAAATTAGACTAGTCAATGACTAGTAAGGATAATTGATAGGCAACAGCAATAAGATGGCATGGAATCCACGTGTGCAATTACGTGATGATTGGTTCATGAAGGATAATGCACAAGGATCAACCATCCTGAAGAAGTATAGTATCGATACGTAAAAAGAAACCAATATTAGTTCAGTTCGTCAATATTGCTATGAGACAGCCATTATGAAATGTTATTAAGAGGCATCGATCAAGGAAACTAATTAAGTCTTCCTTGGCGGTGATTATTAATAATGACAATCCATACTTAACAAATTATCCTAAAGTATGTTTTGAGATACGATGATCTGGTTAAGAATAGCAACCATATAGAGACAAAACGATAACAAAGGAATAAAAAGCAATATCATCAATACCATCGATTAATTATTAACAAGTTAATTAGTGACTTGACTTATGACTTATTAGTCAGCAGCCATAATAGAAGACTTGTTGGATAGTTATGAAGAAGGCCACGATTGCTAATGAAGACAACGAGATGCAATTAGCAGTACCAAAGGCAGCGGCTAATATATGTGCAGCATTTAGTATTTGTTAAATCTGCAATCATGAAAAGGTACGATTATGAAGGAAGACAACTTTTTAGAAGGCATGAGACATGTCTATTGACCATAACTTACCATCCATTTGAGAGATATAAAAAGGCACTCATTCTCACTTCAGAATTCATAACCTTTTAATATTTATACATAATCCATTTGGATCTGCTTATATTAAGCAATTGCCTTCTTAGGAATTATTTGGTTGCAAACACATAAATTTATATCAGAGACGGCACCTTTGATTGCAGGGAAAGATTGTCATTGTATGTATAAGACACAGCATCCTAGTAATCCTTGCAAGTTTATAGTTCATTATTGAGACAGCAACTATATCGCTATTAGGCAATTTTGATATAGCAGACATTGCAAGTGTTGAAAGATCATATCAGAGATAGCAATATTATCATTAAAAGCAATACCTCAGTTCATAATTGCTTACAATCAAGGATCGTATCAGAAATAGCAATCTAATCCCTATAAGCGATTATAGACAAAGTTCACAAGCATATTCTCCATTGATAAATCAGAAAAGCCTAATATTTTTGGCATTAGAAATAAAGATCAACTTGCATAATCATTATCATCATATCAGATATAGCAGTGATCAATATCTCATGCATGTATGTAATGTATGTATGTACATTCATACATACATACATACATACACATATATATATATATAGTGAATTAGCCAAAAAGGGGACACTACATATGATTTCAAAGGCACTCGCTATAGCTCACCCGTGAATTGACATTTTTACCAACATGCGTATAGGAAACTTGTCAAATCAACAACGGAGGATACAATTCCCTTGGGCTCTATCCCTTGGCAATGCACTTAGATCCTCATTAAGATCATCCTTGACAACCTTTATCGATCATTTAACAGCCACACTTTCATGGCCACCAACCTCCTGCAAATCATTATAAGCTTCTGAAAAATAAGATAAAGAACTATGTGCGGAATTTCAATCCAGACTAAGGCATTAGCTCTAATAGTAAAATTTTTAGTTTAAACTAGTGCTCCCTAGGGACACGTCCCTTGCCTTGACACTCCCATTTTCTGCAGAGGACCTTTATGGGACTCGGGGATGCCTAGGAAACATCCCTTTCCCATCCTTAAACTCATGACTCGAACTCAAGCTCCGGTTTTAAAATAGACCTGTCAATGCATCTGCTGATTAGAGACAGCCATAAGCTTTCTATGTTTTTGTCATTTTATAAATTAAAACTTGAGCCTTTGGATATTTTGTTATAATACTTGTATAACATGTATGCACATAGACCTAAGACAATGAAAGCATTTAAATTTTGTTAATTTGTTTGACAACTCTCATGTAAGATCTCAAGTCAAGTCTAATGTTATGTATTAAGCTTCTAGAATGTCTATGATGAATGCTTTATCAATGTTATGACATGAATATTTGACTCACGTTATGTCAAATTGGACTCTTAATGAAGTAATACAAAAGATAAGGGCCTAAAATAACTAACAATTATTTTTGGGAGAGGCCTTAGTGAAACATCTATGCTTATAGTATATCAAGAATTTGAATAAAGATTTATAATATTGGAGCTATGTCTAACATAGATTTATTAATTCTAGAACCTTAACTAGGGGATATCCTTCTTCCAGTATGAAGTGGGAAGCAGTCTTAAATACCCTGCACAACAAATACTTTATTATGTAGCATGATCAAAGATCAGAAGGCCCACTGTGCAACGTCTGATCCACTTTGCAATAGGGTTAGAAATAAGCACTGTTTTTGCAAAGCTACAAGCATTGAGAGCAAGGTTTGGGTGTCAAATAGCTCACTAACATTCAACTATAGATCCAAGTGCTATAAAGTCATTCGTGGATAAAGCGACCCCTTAAGTTTCTAAGTGGCCCATTATGGCTTCAAGGCATCATCAGATCATATACATAACATGCCCCCACCCCCCGGCTGCAACCTCCCAATCTCCAACTACTATAGGAAGGTAGAGGATAAGGGCATATTATATACGTAACATGCCAACACCATAATATACTGAAGCGGGGGGGCCACCCACCCACCCCGAGTCGAGCATCTTATGCAGCTTGGCCAACTCATCTCGACCTCCTTTGGAACTCTCCTAGAGCCCAACTCAAACTTCACTTGGTGTGCTCACCCTGTGACTTATTGGGTGAGGGGGAACCTGGCCTTATGACTTGATACACTATCACGTCCTCTACCCGGTGTCCCTGCAGAAAAGTGGTAAATTGACAAGTTCAAAGGTGTCCTCTCCTTATCAATCGAGCCTGCTTGCGCATCTTATCGAGCCAGAGCCCCAGGCCAGGTTATTAAATGTCAATATTCCAGACATTATCCATTCAGTTCTCGCCAACGAGTAAGGAAGGTCAATTTTTGAAGTAGATTATGTAGTTCCATCATTTAATGGTTAGCAAGGGAAAGTTTTGCTAGGGTCTCTTTCACTTCCTTCGCTAGCGCTTCTCACGTTTAGCTAGGGAAAATAATGACGTAGGAAAGACATCACCACTACTACTACTACTACTATTATTATTAATACCACTACTCTCTGCCCCTGCTACCTGTTGCTTGATAGATGAATCCGAGAGAGGATTTTTAGCCACCTAGCCCTGGATATCAAGGATTATGCCTGCGTCCAGGAAGGGTTAATTAATCAGTTCATTAATACGCCCCGCCAACAATAGAATAGAGGGCCACCCACCCACCCCAACCTCATTGTAGGGGGGCCTTACCCTTAAAATAGTAGGGGTAGGGGGCCTTCCCCTTAAAATAGTAGGGGTAGGGGGCCACCACAACTAATCTACCTCTGCCATTAATCAGTGCCCTACAATTCTATGGATGCGTTCATCCCTTTAGCCCCAACTATAATTGGAGGTATGACTTAAAGCTCAGTGAATTGTGAGTTATTTATCAATTCTTGGTTCAATAATTCAGATTGATGCTAATATTTATTTATGATAAGAATAAATAGTAAATGAAGATGTAATGATCTTGATGCAAATAAACATGCTATACCAAAAAGAATTATGTACTCAATATTGTTTGTACTATGCTCTATTTGTAGATCATATGACCTCTAAAATCAAGTTAGCAGTTTGAGTAAAACACAGAATGAAGATTAATTTTATTATGTTAGAAAGATGATGAATTGGTATGTGCTGCTACCTTAAATCAATACATCGGAAAAAAAAGTAGACCAGTTTTAAGCTGATATTACATGTAAGGATTACAACTAAATATGCGTGAACACCAACTGAATGCATCCTCACACAAAAAATCGCAATCCAGCTATTCACATTCTTCCTTTCTTGCAAATAGGGTCGATAAACTATAATATATATGAATTGTATCCAAACAACCACAATCAGTATAAGTCGATAGCCAGCCTTGTTTGGCTTACTATCTTATAGGCTAACTTTCTTGTGCACCTGCTATATGATTACCTGAAAATATGCATGCTTTATTATGTAGCTATTTCTATAATCAATGGCATTATGTTAAAAAAATGTTCACATAACAGAAAAGAAAAAGAAAAGGATCGGCAAACAAGTCTTTTGCCTGTACTAGAATAGAATTTGGTATCTTAATAGGTAATTGTGGAAGTGTCCTACATAAGCTTTTGACAAATTATTCTCAGAAATATTGTGATAAAATTGAATGCTTCTTGGGAAATTAAAATTTTGAAATACAAGGCCTGTTAATGGGCTCTCAAGGGTTGATCCTTCTCGACAAAGGAGAGATGAGGTGGAATGGGAAAGGCCTGAAGAAGGATGGGTCAAAATAAACTTTGATGGAGCTGCAAAAGGAAACCCAGGGCCATCAGGTGCAAGATGTGTCGCAAGAGATCCCACAGGCAACATTTTGGCGATCAAATCCAAAAGGTTGGAGGATGGTACTAATAATGAAGCTGAGGATCAAGCAGCCCTTTTAGCAGTTGAGATGGCGAAAATCGATAAAATAATATCGATCATACAGAAGAAATTGGTGAATTTCTACAACTTCAAAATTTCACACATCTATAGGTAAGGCAATTCTTTGGCTGATTCCCTACCCAAGAAGGCAACCAAAATGAACCCATAGCAATGATGAGGTGCGCTGACATGGCAAGATGACATGGTAGCTGATGTGACCCCAGAGTGATAATGATGTGCTGCTGACATGGCACCTTGGTGTGCAACTTTCCGCGCAGTTGTTTTGATATGACTAAAGTGGATGGTGAGATGAGGATGACATAACATATGGTTGTCGAGTTGGTGTCTATGTCAGCCGAGGACGACGGCAAATGTGGCGAGATGACATGCATTCAATGCAAAGAATAATGGCAGGGGATTTGCCAAGATCGAAGGTACAGGGAGTAAATGTACACTCTACCCACAGATGTATGTTGAAATGGTGGGAAGAAATGCCATTTTCTCATTTGTGTTTGTGGCAGTGTTTGGGAAGAACATTATCAGCAATGTAGGCCAGCTTCAATCTCTGGGCAACCAAGCAACAGATGGCTTTTTGGGGCAGAATTTCCACTGAGCGCCTGAAAAATGCTTTTTCCACAGATGATCCATTTTTTTTCATCATGGTTCGGGGGCTGTTGGGTATTGATTATTTGCTTGCAAATTATAAATTCCGCACCAACACAGACATTTTGTCCATCTTCTATGTGTGGAGGCTGGAGTTTGGTGACATAGAAGAAGTGAGAAGGGTCGTTACCAGATGTGTGCAAGAGGAGTGGAGGCAAGGCCTTGATGCTCTTCTCCAATTTGCCGAACTGGGAAGGGGATTCAACACTGCGAACGGAGACTGGGTACATGTTCCAGGGTACCCTGCACAGATTCATCCATTTCTTCTCTGGCGAGCAGGTGTGAATAGAGAAGTGAGGAAATTTGATGTGCGGAGGATGTGGTTGGTAATATGGGACTACACTGTTGACTGGGAGGTCATTCAGTCAGGACAGAGCATGGAAGACTTTGACACAAGTGTGCTCAAGTTCAAAATGGCCAATTATTGGAGGGGGTTTGTCCCTGGAAACACAGGTGAACAAGGTGGCAGAGATGGTAACCAGAATACTAGCCCAGAGGGCAGGAGAAGCTATGTTTGAGGACAAGAACGGGGCAGAGGAAGGCGATGAACCGCGGGTGGTGGACGAGGTGGTGCGAGGGGTACGCGACGCCAAAGGAGGAACAATGCTGATCGCAGTCGTGGTGAAACACAGAATGCAGCTCAAGCAGATGTGGGCGTAGATGATACCCGGGTGTGATCTTTCAAATTGTTGTCATGTTGATTCTTGTATACATACTGTAGATTTTGTATCATGGATGCTCAAGCTGGCATAGGGTTCGAACTTTGATACTCTGTTTATGCATAGAATGTACATGGGTATGGGTGGTTGCACAATTTTTGTAATTTTGAGATCATTTATGATCGATGCCAAAGCTTTGCTAGGTGGGGTTACAGGGATACTAGTAGGGGTAGATGCAGAAATTTTGATGTTGCAGGTTTCATGGCAGACTGGGAAGTTGAACTTTGATTTTTTTGATGCACTGTTAAAACATATTATATTATTAATAAAATATACAATTCACCGACCAAAAAAAAAATTGAAATACAATAGATGGCAAAGGCATAACAAATGATATTTCTACATAAGAAGATAAAGCTATCAAATAAAGTTGCCAAGCAAATTTGCATATTTAGACTAAACAAATCAAACATTGTGAACAAAAAACAAACAAGAAAGGAAAGGATGTTCACAGACCTCATTCAACGAGTGTGCAAGTGCTTCCTCCCCCAAAGAAGCATAGATTGTTACAACTGTCATGTTACGACGGAAGCAACCCTATTTCATATATACAAATTTGCCAAAAGTTATAATAAGTAAAGAAAAAAACACTTAGCAACAAGGATAAAAGCATTTTGTAATAGACAAATTTCTAGTTTTTATCAGGCATAAAAGTGATTTCATTCCAAAGAGCATCCTCATGTTCTAAAAATCAATAGTTCCATTGTCACTGCCTTTTTCACTGGTTTTGGAAGTAAAAAATAAATCATCTACCAATTTGCAAATGAATACAGTTTCATATTACTTATTAATAGCTGGACTATACATGTTGAAATCCAGTTTCTCTATCAAAAATCATAATGGCAACTAGAGAGAGAGAGAGAGAGATTTAAACCCACACAGTTCATATTAAATTCACTGCTTTAGAAAAGATGGGCCTTGATAAGAAAATCACAGTTGAAATACTATAACTAAAACAGGAAAGATTCCCAACTCACATGCAAGGCAATTAGCCATTCTGCTCGAGTCTCAGCAAAAATTGCAGCACGCTCACCTCTTTCATGGCCAAGTTCTACCAAGCCTGACGCAAAGTTACATGCACGTTCAAATGCACGAGCATAATTTATCCAATCATAATTTCCTAAATGTAGTTTTTCAAACGATCTACCCTCTGGGCTGACTTCTGTTTCTCTGCTGATAAGCTTCCTGCTTCCAAGTAAAGGCACGTAGCCATGCTTTTTACATGATTTCTCAAACAGGTATGCCAGGGTTGAAGCTCCTTCAAAAGGCATTTCTACAGGGGAAGGAAACTGATAGCTCCGCATCACGATAGCACCATCCCCATCAACTTCAGCAGGCACTCCACGCAGCTTTCCTTTTTTCCTATTCCTGAATATATAGGAGAACAGCAAGGGAACAAGCAGGCTAACAAGGAAACCACCCATCTTTGTAAGAGAGTCGTATTTCTGCACAGCTGTTGAAGAGTCTCTATCTGCTAGAGGCTGCAACAAGGGTGCACTTGAGTCCCGTGACTCAGCAGCTGCCATATGAATTTTGCAGGTGAGGAGACTGACTTGGAGAGGACAACAGATACGTAGTCTTATCCCTCAGTCATTTTCAAATGTGTTATAATGTCAGATTGCGATATCTTTAACCTCGAATGCAATTCCAGACTGTCCCTGACACAAATAACAGCACAATCTTTCTTCCCCCCTAGAATGAAAGATACAAAATTAATTAAAGTAAAACCAAAAGATGACGTTATCAATTTTAAATAAGTGAATATCTTCATTAAAAATCATAGAGCAGTTTTGACAATTTAATAGTCAGCATGAACACAAATAGAACGGGCTAAAGCCTGTGAAGAAACATCCAACTGGGTTTTCTAAAATTATGAGATCATTGGCAATTAAATTGATATATGGTTAGTTCCTAGGCTACAACATCTGAAGGGTTATTTAGCACGGTAAGTAAATTAACATAGCTTTGCCAAAAGCATAATCTTTCAAATGATGCGATCATTCACAACTAAATTGATATATGGTTAATTCCTAGGCTACAACATTTGAAGGGTTACTTAGCACGGTAAATAAGTTATTATAGTTTTGCCAAACGCTTTTTTTTTCAAATTAACATAGACTATTTTGTAGTTTCCTTCCACTTTGTAGTGGCAATCTGCCAAGAGTTTGCAGCGGTCAAAAGTGACAGAGTTCTGCAGCTTGTTAAATAATTATCTACTGGCTCACCTGGTAAATTGAAAGTATTAAGAAATTAAAGTTGTCATGTTTTGCGGTTTGTCAACTTATCTTCGGTTACATCACCATCATCAGGAAAATTAACACTATTCGATGCTTACATGAGCAAACACGGAAAAGAACTCAAGCCATACCACAAAGCTCCAAATATCAGGTCGTGCAAAAAAACAGCGTGTAACGTTGCAGAAGCTGGTGATTCCAATTTCCATGTACGTTGTAGCAAACAATAGTAATAAAACTCTCGACAAAATGATGTTAACCACTGTCATTGATATTTTCTTAGAGAGTAGCTGTACGTGTAAAATTTTGTCTAATGCTATCATACAAACTTCGCTGATCTTAAATTGTAAAGCTTTTAAAGAAAGCCATCTCGAATTTCTGCAGCTAACATTTTGGATCCCACTCATTGAGAGAGAGTAATCCATCAATCATCAGAATGGGAAACAAATAATAAAGGATCAGCAAAATTACTTAAATAAGTAGTGCGTGGGATGTCATGGAGATCTGAGGTAGGGTACACGGAGACCAAGAATTCAAATTCAAATTAATATTTACTAATCTTGATTGGGTATTTATGTATTGCCTGTTAGTTATATTGACTTTGTCCATGATCTCCGCGCTCATTGTGCCTTCATGGAATCTTATTTGAAAATAACTTTTCCTAAAAATAGAAGAAACAATTTTGAGCAGTGAAAGAAATGTGGATGAACCTGATTTGGCGTGCTCAACAGTAGAACCCCGCGAATTTAAATGCATAGAGAAAAAAGGGGAAAAAAACGCACCTGCAATATTTGTTTAACAAGAAAAGCAAACCAAAGGGATCAGGTATCTGATATTAACAGCAATTTTAGGAAAGCTCCTCCGAAACCCTACGCATAAGGGAGAACTTCAAATGCAGAGTGGCCGATGGGGTAATTAAGGTAGGTTATCTAAGCCCAACAGATGACCAAGTGAGAAGCGGATTTTACAACACAGGAGAAATGAAAACGAAGTGTCCACGTGTCAATGTAAGACGGAATCAAAGGACGGAAAAATCGGCTATATAAAATTCATGTCCCCCCCGTTGTTTACACTTGTTTTTTTATATCATGGAAAAGCCGCCCAGATTTTGTTTCTCTGGACCATCATCATTCACCTATGGAAAAGTTGTGATATTTCAAAAGAAAAAGCAAGTAGAATATTTTATATTTGTGGGCATCTCTTTAGAGATTGCGGATGAGTACAAATATCTAGGAATTGATTTCAATAGATAGTTTAAGTTGGGAGACATATAATAAAAAAGAATGTCGAATTTGATTAAATATTGGAAATGGTCAAATCATAGATTTGTTATTCTGATTTTTCATATTCGGAATATAATTTGGACTGTTTGGTTAATTTTTAATTTTGTTTAATTTTATATAGAAAATCATAACCAAGTCATAAACAACAAAAAAATCATGAGTTTACCAAAATATGTCCAACGTATCTACATGAAATTCTAAAAAAGATTCAGTATCCAGAATAGCCCTATGTTAACCACATTTACGCATATGGTCCTAACAAAGTAGTGTGATTACAACACAAAGAAGGCATAGCAGAAACATTATTTGTGCTCTCGCCATTGAAGCAATCTCGGCGGCACTAGTTGTCTCTCGAGCCTTGCACAAGTGGCACTCATTTCCTGCATCAGGTGTAGATGTAGATGGGATTTCATCGACCCACCAAAAGTATTAACATCCACTATTTCCCTGCAATACCAAATCTACATTAGTTCTTCCTAAAATGATTAGTTGTTACATTATTTGTAAACATAAAATATATTTCCATTAACAACCTTTTTCCTATTCAGGCAACCCCAAAATTGACACCCAAGATTGCTTGTTGTGCGTCAGGTCTTCAACACACAGTGGCCGACACCACATTGACACATAGGCACATTGAGTGAAGTCATCAACGCTATTTCAACAAATATTGCATTGTCATTCCAACATATCATTTTATTAAGTTGATTATTTAGTTCATTCATACTAATTATAATTGCAATAAAAAGCAACATACTAACGTAGACAACATCTCAAATCATATCGCAACGTGAGAAGGTTCAACAAGCCTACTACTTTTATTTTCATTTTTATTATGAATGTATAATTTATTATTTAATATTTTTGTTGTGGGGTGGAGCGGGCGTCACTTTTCTCCATCGTCCTTACAATTCCTCTCATTACTTCTTCTTCGCTTCAAACAATTGGGAGTTCCCGGGAAAGACGATTGTACTCTACCATACCCTTTTCGGGCCAAGAAGAATAGTGGTTTTTGATCCACGCCTTTGATTTCCCACGAATCAAGTACTGCTTGCATCATCATCTGTAACTATTGTGCTTCTTGGTCGTGGTCACTTCTTGCGCAGCTAATTTCTTCTCTGCTATCTTCATTGCCCTGCATGCTTCATCCTTGTTATATTCTTTTTTTTTTTTTTTTGAAACCCTATAACACAACAATTTTGTTTACTTGATTATTTTGTTTCATAGGGTTTCAGAAACAAAATAATGGTGTTATAGGGTTTCATAAAAAAAAGGAATATGTAGAGTAGACTTGAATCGAGGGAAATCGGAGGTGTGGATTGAATACCACTATCCTTCCTGGCCAAAAAAGGGTATAGTAGAGTAGAATCGTCTTTCCCAAGCACTCCCAATTGTTTGAAGCGGAGAAGTAATGAGAGGAATTGTAAGGACGATGGAGAAAAGTAAGGTTCGCTCCACTCCCACAACAAAAATATTGCACATTAGTTAAAATAAATTTAAAATTCTTCACACATACAAATCTGTGACATTTACAATACAAATCTTCAAATGAAGTGTTCGCATCTAGTTTGGTGATGACATAGCTAAGGGCCTTATCTCAAGTTAAGTGTAAATGAATCCTTACAAATGGTTTTCACTGAGTCCCAATTCTTTCTCACGGATCCCTCTATATTTTAGTTTACATATAGAATATGATATAATGAAGGTTGTAAAGACTTGGAATTATAAAATTATTCCTCCACAAAATAGTTGCCAGCAAACTTCACCATAGTAACACGGACCACATACCACCCACATACCCAAAAGGCCACAATTTCTTATGACTATATTTAAATACATATAATATAGTTGTATCCTTATTCATTTACTCACATACCCTAATTTGATTGGTATTCATGTCTCTGTGCTAGTACCTCTACCCCTGATTCTCCTAGAATTATGCTCCACACATATTGACCTCTGCATTGAAGTGGAATCAGGTATTTAATTACACGAGCCATTCTATCTAACACAAACCATTACACAACAAACTACTTAGGAGGAAGTTACATTATAGTTTTGTAGTGCTTGTCTTACTAATTGCAGAGGGGAAGAGTACTCATAAATATCTAGAATATCACAGAGGCACAACTTAAGGGTGCAACAATAGATCTTAATACTATTATGCCCATATAATATATACCAAGAAACATGTTGACCAGCATGAGTCGTATATGATCCCTTATAATATAAGATCTCACTACATTCAAACACAAATATAAAAACTGTAATTAACTTGGACAAAACTCCTAAATCACAATTATTCATCCTCACGTATGGCCCATCATATAGTCACAGCATCCAAATTATCGCATCACAATCAATTTAAATTTCACACTATATAATATAGATAATATTTCAATAAAACAAAAACATGATTTGACATTCATCAGACTAAGTACACAGTCATTCTTTAGAGTTTAACAATTTATCAAGATAATGTGACATTTTAACAAATGCAAAGGGTTGGTCTTCATGCAAACCACCCTAACAGCCATCCTACATATAGAAATAGGGATCTTATGTTGATAGCAAAATAAAAACAGTTGAAATCCTAACACTTAGTATTAGAAGTAAACCCTCAGAATCAAGGCATGAACCTTGTACATAAATAAAAATGAATAAATATGTTTCCCATGTCCTAGACAATGCATCATGTCTGTCAAATAAAAAAAGATATGATTCAAGTCTGAAATAGATCACCTACAAGAGAGAAAAATTGAAAAACATTATGGATATTTAAGAGAAACATTAACTTATCGTGTCAATATGCAGTCAAATTGGGATGGAAAGCTTTATGTTTGCCCTTGCCTAATGTAGAATTGTATCATCTTTGGGAGACACTAATTTGGATTTTATACTTCAAATTTTTCAATTTAAGTCCTCCAACAACCCAATAGCCCTCCTTTGGTTGTATTGCCCTGTTTTGGGGCATTTACACTGCAAAATGGCTTTGTTAACCTATTTTATTTTAGGCCATTCCAAATATTAGTCAAGCCATATGTGTCCAAAACCTTATCCTGTTTAAAGCCTTGCTATATGACCCACTCTCTCTATTAGAAACACTAAGACTGACTAATGGATTTTAAATGGAGTATTGCTCTCTCAATAGGGACAACTAAGACTGACGAATGAATTGTAACATGGGAAATGCCTTTTGTTTATTGGGTGAATTATTATGTGTGGGGAACTCCTAAGTGACAGGCACGTCATGGATACCAAACAAGCATGAAATTACATTAGCATCATTACGATCCATCATGTCATGACAGTGTAATATTCCTAACCATTAGTATAAAACAAAAAGTGTTTGCTACTCCAAAAGGGTCAGGGAATTCAGCTATACCAAAGTGGACAAACCTTATAAACAATACCACATCTTTGAAACATTGATTTAAGAAACACTTCATAATACTCAAACACATGAAGCTTTCCACATAAATACTTAACACTATTCAAACACATGCAACTTTCCTTGCATTTTAGAATCTCATTATATAACTACAAATTCATTCAAACACACTTCATAAAATGTTAGAAACTTCACATAATCAAATCTACTTTAATAATCCATGGCTAATTAAAGAGACCTTGCATGCTATAATGAAAGGATCTACTAAGACAGAATAATTTTGACAACCTCTATGTTCGCCAACCATTAAAAAACATCTTAGTGTAAATGCAATAGTGCATAAGGAAGATCCAAAATTGAGTAGTGCAATGCCTGCTATAAGCCATTAAAATACAATATAACATCTATTCCAAGAGGTATAAGATGGGGAAGAACAAAATGGTGGTGTGAAAACACACCGTTAAGTAAAAATAAACACAAGCCAATATCTAGTTGAAGCTTCATGTATCCTGGTCATAACATATCGGCCAACAGAGTTCCCATAATAAATGTAATACACCAAGGAGTAACATAAAAAATATGTGTAGTCATCAAAAATATGGACTGTAAGTTGAAATCGTGAACAAAATATGTGTACTCTGAGAACTGTCCATTTTGAATTCTTCGTGAAAACATGTATATATGATGCCAAGCAAAAAAGTAGGTGTTAGAGCAATGTACAAAATCTGTACAAGATGGAGTACTATTTTCAAAAAATACTCCAACTTGTAGTTTTTGTGAATTGCTACAAAAAGTTAAGCCTCTCTATATGAAACACACACAAAAAAAATTATGAACTGGTATAGTAATATCAAAAACTACATTTGCTCTCTATATGGAAACAAAATTGTAAATTACCTATATTTCTTATTATCATAACAGTTTGGATCTATAATAATTGAAATAACTATAAAAAACTAATAAACACAAAATTTGGAACAGTTTTAAAGAATTCAAAATGTATAGTTCTGATACTTTACAATAAAACAACATAATTTATCACTATAATTGATCTTCATCATGTGTTACTCCTTGGTGTATTCCATTTATATTTTCTAATGCAACAGGGCTAACCAAGTCAAGAGGTATAGACATATAAAATGGAACAAAATAATGCCAATCAAAAATAATATACAATCATCACATATAGATATATTACATGCTTTGACTATAACAATAATATGATGCCAAGCAAAAAAAAGTAGGTGTCAGAGCAATCTATAAAAAATGTACAAGCATGAATAACAACTATATCCATTTTGAAGTAAATCATGAATGCAATCTATATTTCATGAAATAACATTAAAAACAATATCATCACGGTTGCATGTATATATGATGCCGAGAAAAAAACTAGGTGTTTGAGTGATCTACAAAAGTTGTACAAGTTGGAGTGGTGAGTTAATCATGAATGGTGACTTTGGAAGAGAGAAGAAATATATACTAGAGCATATATAGTAGAGCAACCATATATAGTAGAGAAGCCATATATAGTAGAGCAATGTTGATTTGGGTAGAGAGAAGTCATAGAGACCATCCATACGTGAACAATCAAAATACATAATTTGAGTTTCAGCATTAGAACACTATATGTAAATTTGGTAAAAACAAAACAATGTCACACCGATATCAACTCTATGTAGCAAGTATCTTCGCTAACCTTGCCAACTTAACAATTATCTTGGATAACCTTTCCAATGTTTAACTAACAATATTTAAACTTAAACAAATGAAACTAGAGATCTCCAAACTTCATTACAATGTACTCCACTCTCTCCTCTTCATTCATTCTCAAGAACCCTCTAGCTCTTTTAGTTTCAATCATAAAGGTATCATATGCCTTCAGCATAGTTCTTTGACTCAAATCATGGATGCCTTTGAGGGCCTCATACACACTATCTAAGATAGCATATGAACCAGATTTATCTACTTTGATAACATGAGGCAAATAGAGGTCCTCTCGCATTTTTTTATAGTTTCACAAATCACATCCAACGAACCAACCATGCTTACCTTCTTCCTCTTTCCCCTCCTTGGTGATGGTGTTGAAGGGTTTGGCCTACTGTTTGCACTAGATTGATTGGAATGATAGAATTTATCACCCAAATAAATTATAGTCTCAAGAGGTGTACCGATAGGGATTTCCTCATCACAATCTAGGTCAAGGCCCTCATCCATATTGTACTCTTTTTCTATCTCTTGAGCCGTTGTAGGTGTGGTACCTTCAGCTATGTCATTACCCACAATTAAGGTGATGCAGAGCATCCTACATAAACTCTCAACAACTAGGATCTTGATGATCCAATCTTCATTTTATCATTAAAATAATTGAATAGAGGAAAATCTTTCACAAGATCAATCAACAACAAAATGTTTCTTTGGTTCTTTTAACAAACAACTTCAAAATTGTCACACATATCTATCCTGCAATCTTGTATTCATAACTTTTGAGCCAGATATCATATTGAAAAACCCCTTGGTGTAAATGTAGATAATTAGGTTCCTCAAAACATATCCCAAAATTAGCCAAATCCAATATTTCAATGAAACGTTATGGTGCCTGTACCGAGACCCATTTGCCTATCATAAAACATAAACACTTCTCTCCTAATCCGTCTAGGGCATCACATATCTTTCACAAAACAAATCCATTTTAAATAATACCAAATCCATTTGACACCTATATGAATCTAGTTTCCAAAAATGTAAGAAACATATTTTTCCCATTGTTAAATCATGAGATAATCAGGAATCATTGACTGCCACTCCATTGCAAACCGTTTAAAACCAGTTATTACCAAAAACACTACAACTTTCACAAATCTTCATAAAAATAACTCAGACCAAATGGAAATGAAATATTATTCATATATATTTCCAATTAATCCCACTAGAACTTAAGAGTCATCCATATGTGTCCATACCACACAGTACGACATGAGGCAAATAGAGGTCCTCTTGCATTTTTTTATAGTTTCACAAATCACATCCAACAAACCAGCCATGCTTGCCTTCTTCCTCTTTCCCCTCCTTGGTGATGGTGTTGAATGGTTTGGCCTACCATTTTCACTAGATTGATTGGAATGATAGAATTCATCATCCAAATAAACTATAGTCTCAAGAGGTGTACTGATAGGGATTTCCTCATCATAATCCAGGTCAAGGCCCTCATCCATAGTATGCTCTTCTTCTATCTCTTGAGCCGTTTTAGGTGTGGTACTTTCAGCTATGTCATTACCCACAATTAAGGCTAGGTCATTGTAGTACTGGAAGGGTTGTCTCTTATACACTTTGGCATTTTTGAATTCTTTTCTCTGCATGTTGCCATAATGAATGTATTAGATATCTATCTTTAAATACAAACTTAATAAGAAGGAAATGTTAGAATGAATTTAGAATAACTAAGAGGGGGGGTGAATAAGTTATCCTTAGGTGTAGATGTACCAATTGAAACTTTATAGCACTTTAAACAACTCAGATTTGCTCGGCAGTAACATCATAAGTCAACAACATAGATATGTAGTTTACTGTTCAAATGTAATCAGCTAGTAGAAACATTATCATCTTAAAATGGAAGCACTTCCATGTTAATAACATTTAGCCCTCCTTAGGGGATGTTTTTGACCTCCATCATATCATCCTCCCATTTCTGCATCATCCCTTGCTTCTGTGCCTGATTAGGACCCTGATTGGGCCTCTCTGGGCACCTTCTACCCCACCTAGCATGTTTTCCAGGGGTTCTGGCCCCTGGGTCAGGGTCGACCTCAACCTTGACCTAGGTCAGGGTTGACCTCGACCCTGACCAGGGTCCCCCTTTCAAATCTGGAAGCTTGTCGGCTGTCGGGGGTCATCCAAAATTCAATTTTCCCACTTTCGAGTCAGTTGTTTCGGGTTCCAAAGCGTTGATTCCTAAATTATATTTAATATAGGTCCTCTCCTAGGGGTAAAGGCTTTAATGGGAATTTAATTATCCTATGTCGGCCTCCTTAGAAGATTGTGCCCTAGTTTCATATAAAAGGGAGCCTTCTCTCATTTTCTCTAAGCATGATCAAGCAACAAGCGCTTAGACAATTAAGCATTCGAAGGACATTCAAGAATCCATTATTCTCAAGCTTCCAAGGTGTTCAAGTATTCATCTCAAGCATTCAAGTTCTCCATTAAATATCAAGGATTCAAGCTTTCAAGCCTTTGAATGGATTTGGCACATGCATTCAAGATTCATCATTCAAACCCTAGATCTAGCCATCATGGTGGTGCGATCTTCCTTCAAGATCCCTTGTGCATCCTCAAGACACATTCATCCTCTCTTCAAGGTGGATTTCAAGAATATAGTCATGGAGGTTTATGGTTTCTATTGAGTTCAAGCTTTCATATTTACATATTTGCATACATTTGAATTATAATTACATATCCATCGAATATCATAGCTTCATTGTTAGATGCAATTCTACTACTTGCTAGCATTCTATACTTTATTGATTTCAAGGTTAATTCCTAAATCAGGGTTTGACTAAGGCAAACCCCTCCCCCCCAACAAACAAATCTCTTTTTCTTATAGGTACAGGTTCAGGACTGCAGATTTGGACACATATCCGGATACCCTTTTCGGCTTTCTTATAGACTTCGCGAACAGATTTTCTGTCGGACCTGTGCAGGTCAGGGTCGACATTATTGGGTCAGGATTGACATTTATGGGTCAAGTTTGACCTTTTTCATAAGACGACATCGGATCAGGAAAAGATTTCTGGGTTTTGTTCGTCTCTGCGTTCCGATTCCGGATCATACCTCATTTTTTTCCAGAAATAGAGTACAGACCTCAGAAAATAGAATTCTTTGATCTGCAATACTTTAAGGTTGGTTCTTCTTCTTATCCTTTTTAATTACTGTAATAAATCCTATTTACTTAATAATTAACAGAATTTAAGATCTGCTTCTTTACTCTCTTTTCCAAATAGTTGATTCATTTGTGCATTGATCCTTCTTTGGGGTTAATCAACTTGGATCTTCTATTTGTGCATTTGAGGATAGAAGAAGAGCATCTTATCTTCTCCTTAATCATAATTGCAATATACAATCAACATAATTCAATGAAATGTAAAGTAGGGTTAAGGAAATCAACACTCTTTAATCAAATCAAACAACAATTAACAAACAATCTCCTTACCCCTTTTCCACCCTTTACAGAAACTTAACAGTAAAACACAACATAAACATTCACACAACTTGACACCATTATTTAACATGGAAACCCAAATTGGGAAAAAACACCAGTAACATGCTACTAAGTTTTCACTCTTCTAAAGTGAGCTCTGCTAGGAGCCAACCCTGTTAAAGGTTACAAAACACATTGCTAAATGTAACCTGGTTAAAGGATTTAATTACCTTGTCAGAAGTGGCCTTGTTAGAGGTCTTAGAACATTCCACTTGAATGTCACCTTGTTCAAATGATTTATACAATGACTATTAGGTCAACCTAGTTAAAGGATTTTGACTGATACAATGGTTAGAAAGTAATCAGCAGGTGTGATCTGATACATACAACTTACTTTGCAAATCCAGATCTAATTCAGCTCTTATGGTAATTCACTAAGTGGCCTCCATTCTCATTTCAATCTTCAGATCTGCTTGGAAATCCGTCAAGCAATCACTTTCACAACTCTCTGCTTCTCTGTTCATCCTTCTCTACTAGATCATATCAATCAACCAATTAACCATGCAATCCTCTTGCATACACTTTTCACATACACCACTTCTTGAATAGCCCCTTGAGGTTATCTTATATCTCTTCATCTAGGTAAAATAAATCTTTGCCGCTTAATCAAGATTATAGATCTTAGCTTAGGTTGGATCCAACAGATCTTTTCATCATTTACATTTAATTTACTTCTCCAAAGTAATCACTAATTAAATCTTGGATCCGTGCATTAATTACGATTACTCATGCATTTAAATAGTGTGGACTAATCATGCTTATCCTTAATTAACTTTACATATCCCAATAAATTCAATTATGTCGGCCAGAGATCTCAAATCTCAATAATTACCAAAATACTGCTGCTCGGCCAACATTGTGTTCTTCCACTCGGTCATCATTATTTTCCTCAACAATTTACTGCCACTTGGTCGACACTTACATTATGCTTGGCATACACTGGTGCTCGGTCGACACAAAGTTCACTCGGCATATACTATTCCCAATAAATTGACATCTTGACTTAGTGTTATAGATAAACAACACATTACTTTGTCAATGTGCCAACTGATCAATTACCCTTGTAATTTCTTATAACTTAACCATTTCACTCAGTCTTCTTGTTATCCTTGCCTTCAAATCTTCTTCAACAATCAATAGATATGTTACTCAAACAGATAGCAATAGTCTCACCAGTTAAGGTTTGACATCAGTGAAAAAACAACAATTGTTTACATTGTATCTTTCCAACAATCTCCCTCCTTGGCATTGATGGCAACACTAAACATTAAAACAATAATTTTTCAAACATAGTTACCATACAATCCAAAAAGTCTGCCTGTGTTCCTTGATATGAAAAAATCTTCATTAATGTCTTTAGCTTCATTCTTATTCTCATCTTGTAAAACATTTCTCCCTTTGTGTCTGTAATCACATTCTATTTCTGTTCATTTGTAGACTCTCTCTTTCAGTAAACTCTCCCTTTTTCTCTAAGTATAGTAAACTCTCCCTCTTTGACACCAATGCCAAAGACGCTGACATCTCCATCATGCAAATTCTTCTGTTCTAACTTAGTATCATGTTGTTCTTGTCATCTTGCTTATGACTGATCCTCTTTTCTGTCCTTGTCTTTCTTTCACAGCTTTAGGAAACATCCTAAAGTGTGACTGCCTGTGCATCAATGTGTCAAATATTCTAAATATAACATTTGATGCAACAGTTCCATTATGAACTAATTAGCCTCAGTTAGGGGAATCACCCCTAATTTACCTCGCAGATACTCATGAGAATCCTTGGGTAGTGATTTTGTAAATATGTCTGCTAACTGTTCCTTAGTATGCACATATTCTAGTCTCACTTCCTTGCTTTGAACTAGCTCCCTCAAGTAATGATACTTGATAGCTATATGATTTGTCTTAGAATGCATCACAGGGTTCTTAGAGATATTGATGGTACTCGTGTTATCACAATATATAACAACTGGTTCTGTGATCTCTTCTTTCATACCTTTCAGTAGTATCTTCAACCACACAATATTATAGCAATTAACTGTTGCTACTACATACTCGACTTCAGCTGTAGATTGTGAGGTGCAATTCTATTTCTTCCTTGTCCATGAAACCAATCTCTTTCCCAAAATAAATGTGCCACCTGTGGTGCTTTTTTCTGTCATCCACATTTCCAACCCAATTAAATTCAATGTAAACTCTGAGGTCAAACTTATCATTCTTTTTGTAATACAGACCGTGTTCATCTGTTCCTTTCAAATATCTCAGAATTCTTTTTACTTCCATCATATGAGTTTCCTTGGGATTGGCAGAAAATCTTGCAGTGATTCCAACAGCCAGAGCAATATCAGGTCTGTTGTGCACAACATATTGCAACTTTCCAATCATTGACCTGTAAAGGGTTTGATTCACTTCTTTTGTATCATCATTTTTTGTTAACTTCTGTCCAGTAGCCATGGGTGTACTCACTGGTTTTGATTCTTCCATTCCAAAAGTTTTTAGTATCTCCTTGACATATTTTGATTGAGTAATATAGATACCATTCTTCATTTGATATATTTGTAGGCCAACAAAGAATTTGATTTCACCGAACATAGACATCTCAAATTCAGTTTGCATATCTTTTGCAAATGTTTGGCATAACACATCTTTTCCACCAAATATAATGTCATCAACAAAAATTTCAACTAATAAAGTACCTTTATTTTGTTGTGTCTTTAAATACAGATTGTTGTTGTCATTAGTTCTTGCAAATCCAATCTTTATCAAATAATTGTGCAATCTCTCATACCATGCTCGAGTAGGTTCTTGTTTTGCTTCAGATTTATTATTCACGTTCAATTCAAGTTGATTTTGTGTCTTGGCATCTTCATCAGATAGCTCGACAATTACCTCCTGTTGTCTGGCAACCTCATTCTGTGACTCAGAAGGTGCTAGCTACTGCTCAGCAACCTCATTCTCAGTTTCAGGTAATGCATTAGAATCTTCCTCATCTAGATAGATAAATGATTTATAACTATCAGGTTCATGTGTGCTTTATGCTTCATTTGTTTCTGCATATTCATCAATTCTAACATTTGCACTTTCCACAATTTTGTTAGTGTTAGAATTCAAACACTTATATGCTTTACTTTTAGTTGAATATCCAAGAAATATACCTTCCTCACCTTTATTATCAAGTTTGCCATTTTTGTTATCCTTCAATATGAAACATTTGCTTCCAAAAACTTTGAAATATCTTACATTAGGTGCATATCCATACTATAGCTCATAAGGTGTAGGATTAGTACCTTTCTTGACTTGTACTCTATTCAGGGTATAGACTATTGTACTTATAGCTTCTCTCCAAATTTATGTGCAACATTTTTCTCCATCATTAGTGTTCTGGCACAGTCCATGATAGATCTATTTCTTCTTTCAGCAATACCATTCTGTGGTGGTGTCCTAGGTGCGGACATCTATCTTTTTATACCGTGGTCATTGCAGAACATGTTAAACTCATTAGAAATAAACTCGCCTCCTCGGTCAGATCTCAAACATTTCAGACTTTTGCCTGTCTCCTTTTCAACTTTTGCCAAGTACCACTTAAATAACTGGAATGCATCAGATTTTTCCTTAAGAAACATAACAGTCATCATTCTAGAGTAATGATCAACAAATAGAATAAAATATCTATCTCCATAGTAACTTTTCTCACCAATGGGACCACAAAGGTCAGTATGAACCAATTCTAGAATTTACTCAGAAGTATGAGTCTTGCTTTTGAAACTAGATTTAGTCATTTTTCCCAATGGACATTGCTTACACATTGCATTTTTAGGTTTCTTTAACTTAGGTAGCCCTCTAACCCGTTTCAATTTTCTTATGCTTACCAAGTTATCAAAGTTTACATGACACAACCTTTTATGCCATAACCAAACATCATTATATTGTACTAACAAGCATGTCTCATCAACTAAGTGCAGATAGAACAAGTTACCTTTTGTTTTCTCTCCACTTCCAACTAGTTCTCCAGTGGCATCATAGATCTTTGCCTTCTTGTGATGGAATTCAACTCTGTAACCAGAAGTATTCAGTTGTGCAACACTTAATAAATTATAGTTAAGATCATCAACCCAATATACATTGTCACATCTGATCTTGTCAGTCAATTTAATTGATCCTTTCCCTTTAATGAGACATGGTGCATCATTACCAAATTTAACATAACCGCCATTGCACTGATCTAAGGTTTCAAATTTATCCTTATCACCAGTTATGTGATATGAACAACCACTGTCAATAATCCATCAGTCACCTTTACTCATATAAGAAATTAATGCAATTTTCTCAACATCATCAAAATCATCTTTCATAGAAACATTCACAACTTCTATATCATTTTCATTAGAATTATCTGATCCACTGTCAGAAGCTTCTTCAGCTATATAGCAATATTTCTTACCTTTGTCTTTGTAATCCTTATACTTTCTGAAGTCTCGCTCATCCTTTCTATCTTTGCACTTTCTATCTCTTCTTTTATCTTTTTCATTCTTATCAGGACATCTAGCAGCAATATGACTAGCTTTGTTATATGAAAAACAAATGATAGGAAGTTTACCTTTGAATTTTCCTTTTCCTCTAGATAGTCTTCTTGCCATAAGTGCCTCAAGTTCTTCCAGATCATCATCTGTAGTGTCGCTGTCACTGTTTACACATTTCTTTCCTTTCTTTGATCTATTAAGGACCAACTGGGATATGAATGCAGAATCAATAGCTTGTGGAGTGTAGTTATCAAAATTTGACATCTCAAATGCAGTAAATCTGCCTACCAGACCTTCTAAAGTCAAATTGTTATTAGGAGAACATCTTAATTCTTGAATTGCAGAGACTCTAATAGCGTATAAAAGAAGAAGAGTCCTTAGTACCTTGCTCATAATGGTGTTATCATCAATGGTTCCATTAGCTCCTCTAATAGCATTCACAACTTCTTTTATCCTACCACAATATTGAACTATATTTTCTCCTTCTTGC
>MU223627.1:234793-247713 GCA_018584345.1 Thuja plicata
ATTGAATTGAATTAATTAATTAATGGTAATTAATCAATTAAGGTTAATTAATTAAATAAAATTAATTTTGGGAATTTGATTAGATGATTTGGGGAATGAATTTAGAGGAAAATAGATGATTAATTAACGATTAAAAAACTATTAACTAATAGATGAAAATTAGTGTTTTTAATGTAAAGTCGCAAGCCTATCCATTTTAGGGTGTCTACATTTGCCCCTCTTTGATGCGATGTGACTTGTCGCAGTGTGTCAAAGAATTCTCTGATTTTGCCCCAGCTTGCCTCGGCAGTAGTAGGTGTATTTATGCCCCCTCAACAAATTTTAGTGAAAAGTCACGACATGAGCGTTGATTTGTTGAAACTGCAATTTTTGAAATTGGGTAGCTTATGGATTTGATAAATGCTTTAATATGCCCCTGTTATTGACTGTCAAAGTTTCTGGGGACTGGGAAGAAATTTCAAAGCTCCTAGTGAAATTAGGGTTTTTGGAACCCCTATAAATAGTGAAAAGAGCCATTCATTTGCCACATTGTGATCTTGGAGCTCTGATATCTTGGTGAGTTTGCTTTATGTTCTGTGTCTTCTTTTCTCCTGTTTTCTTGCGATGGCGGGCCTTCCTGGCATTACTCACCTATCTAATCGAGTCTGGACCTACCATAGACTAGCTAGGGTAGGGTGTCCGGTGATTTTTACCTCTTTGCATGTCATTAATGCTTTCATTTATTACTTTTAAAATTTGTACTTTTTTGAGAAATGTATTTGTGTGCCGCAATCGGTTGCAGTTTTGCCGCAATTGCGGTTCTAAATGTCGCAATTGCTAGTTGGTTACCGCAATTGATAAGTGTGCCACACTTGTGTATGTTGCATGCTGCAATTGATGTTTGTATGCCACACTTGCTATTTGTGTTCCACAATCACATAAAATTACCGCAGTTGTATTGCTTTATTACCGCAATCAAATTTTTAGCATTGTTTGCCTGATGTCTTTGTCTGATATATGCTTTTTCTTGCTTCTGTTACTTGCCTTAATGTCTGAAACTAATATTTTTCTAATTTATTTCTGTGTGCAGTTCACTGGGCAGATTCTGCGTTGTCGAGAGTCCAGGTCAGTAGGTCTTGTATACAAATTTCAGCTGACAGAGGATGAGAGGTCAGTTCTTTGAGATCTTGGTTTGTACTAGCTATGCTATATGCCTGAGATCACGACCAATAGGGGTCTGATCTTTGCTCTTGTAGAGCGATGGCATTCTAAGACATGCACTTTCTAGTTACTGATCGGGGAGTGTACTGTCACTTTGGAGGATGTGTATTGCATCCTCCAGCTTCCGATCCAGGGCAAGCTTGTGGAGTATTCCACTTGCACTGGTGTTGTTTCTTTGACTGAGCTTTCTGGATTGCCCTGGGATCAGCTCGGGCTGGCTGGTGATTATGATATTCCATGGTCCAGATTCAGCTTGGGCCTTGACAGGCTATCCACTTTACTAGGCAGTTTGATATGTGGCATTTTATGCCCCAACCGTCGACAACGTGGTTTTTTTGTCAGCTTCGGTGCTGTATTACAGAGTATGGTTAGGGATCGCACCATGTTTGCATGGGGTCCATGCATGTTGGCCCGCATGCATTTTCATATGTTTTATGCAACTTACCTTGATGGTAAGTTGCTCAGCTGCGGTGCAACCCTACTTCAGATATGGGCATGGGAGCATATTGTTGTATGTCATCTTGTTGGTGCCCGTGCTCTTCCAGCGGATAGGCCATATATCTTCATGTATGATGGAGCCATTATTCAGACTCATATGGGTCATTTGACATACTGGCAGTAGTAGTTGGATATGATACCTTACTTTATTTGGAAGCCTTATAGAGATTGCCCTGTCTAGGATGGAGAGGACGTCCATCTCCCATTCTGTTGTCAACGGAGATACTTGATTGGATGCGTTACTGATCATGTTCATATGATAGACTTTCACAATACTGAGAGGGTGTTGCGCCAGTTTGGAGAGCAGCAGGACGTTTCTGATTCTTATGCATACTTTGCTCGGAGGTCGAGGGACTTTGCTGTATGGGGTGGTGTAGTATCACTTGATGCTGCTCGCATTGAGTTTTTAGGCTTACTTCCTGTGGCATGGACTTGACGCTCTGCTACTATAGACATAGGTTTGTCTTGTTTCTAATTGCTTATGTACTTCCTTTTTGTTTTGTGATACTTTTCTCATACCTCGTTTTGATACTTATGTCCTTATATGTGCTGGTACTGATATTTGAATTTGTCTTCTATAGGCACTACACCCCAGTATGATGCCCATTGGTTGTAGCATCGGCCGGTTGCACTTACAAATGTCTCGCATCCTGTTGCCAGGACTATTATGAGGAGAGCCCGATGGGTATGGTGTGGTAGGGGAGGTCGTGATGGAGGGAGAGGTGGTGGCAGGGGAGGTAGGGATGGGGGGAGAGATGGTGGTAGGGGAGGGAGGNGGTGGGAGAGATGAGGGACATGGTAGGGGAGATGATGGAGGTGATGATCCTGGTCCCGGGGGTGCTGGTGGCGGGGTTAGGACTAAAGGTGGCCGGAGTGGGGGTCAGACTAGTGCTCCTAGAGTTGGGTTGGGTACTATTTTGGAGGATGAGGAGGCCATGGAGGAGGAGGCACCCCAGTTGGTGTAGAGAGTTCACCGATGGACAATGACTATTCTGGATCCTAGAGATGAGGACAGAGTAGTCATCGAGGAGATTGATATTGAGATTGGTGATATAGACGTGGAGGCTCTAGATGAGAAGAGTGCAGAGACTGGCTCCTCTAGTGATAGTGGCAGCACTGGTAGCAGCACAGGGGAGAGCTTAGAGAGTGCTGATGATTCATGGGTTGTTAGGGGGAGAGGGGTTGAGGGTTTGGGAGACAGGGTAGAGGAGGGGGACATGGACATGGCTATGGGAGGCATGGAGGATGATCCCTCGGAGATGGAGTGCCTCACTCAGCAGGTTCAGGACCTTCAGGCTAGGCTTTCTTTATCTGATGCACATGCTACTGCTTTGGAGGCCCAGGTTATAGCAGCCGAGTCTAGAGAGTGGCAGGCTCAAGCTGAGGTTCACTCTTTTATTGACAGTGTACAAGATGTCTCACACCGTGAGGTTCTTGACAGGTACTATAGAATTGGGCGTGATGCTCAGAGAGAGATTGAGTATTGGAGGCATCATTATGAGGGTAGCTCCTGCAGCACAGAGGGTGCCCAGTTATATAGCTTCCTTGAGATTGAGTAGGACCTAGCGATCTTAGAGCAGTGCTGTTAGAGCTCCTGGTTCATCCCAGAGGACAAATTCTGACATGCCACCCCCTCGTCCACCTCCTGGCAAGGGTGGGGGTAGCTCATGTTGACCCTTTTTATGTATCATGTACCATTTTTGTAGTGTTGTCATTGTATATACTCTGAGTAGTACCATTTTTGTATCCCGACACATTGATATTTATTGATATATATGTTGATTACCTTCTTTGATCAGATTTGCGACTGTTCATTGTACTTAGATAGTTTGATTTATATGAGATGTAGCTAGTGTTTTTGATATGGTGTGCAATGGTTTAATTTTCTATATGTATGATTCTACATGATTTGGTGGTTTAGATGATGAGATGTATATGCAATATGATTCTATTATGCAGACTCGTATATTGATGATTTACTTTTCCTATGATACTGATATGTTCATGCAGGATGGTGGAAATGAAATGCATGTTTATATGAGGTGCTTATGGATGCATGTGATTTTATGACTTATCATGTATGCAACTACCATGTTTTTATCATTTTCTGATGTACTTAATGGAATGAATGTAATCTACTATGCACAAAATATCTAAGTAATGCATGTGTTAGTTAGAAAGAAGTTAGTTTGGATAGATGTGCTATGAGATTGACCTAATAGAATGGAATGATAGAAAGGATGTTCTTTTTGCATTTTTGGATAGATATGATCTGATATAAAGGATGAATGTCCCAAGTCGCTGCCTCTGTTTCCAATATTTGTCATCATTACATCTTTTTTTATATTTTCTGATATTCTGAAAGAGCGTCAAATGATCTAGATCACATACCACCTAGATACCGCCATGACCTCTTGGTAGTGGAAGGAGTAGAGAGATTGAATAGAGAGAGAACCTAGTGCACCCAAATATTGACCATCTGGGTTCAACTATGTTCCTTGTTTGAAAAGAAAGAGGGCCAAAAGCACCCAAATATTGACCATCTAAATACCGCTTGTCCTCTGAAATAATCTAAAACAAAGAAACCAAGATAGAAATCCTATGCATCCAGAGTCCATCTGGATAAAACTATGAGCTCTTGATTTCTGAAAGGGAAAGCCAAGCAAACAAGATAGAACTCCTATGCCCCTAGAGTCCATCTGGATAGCATCGTGAGCTCTTGTTTGAAACATAAAGCGAAAGACCATAGAAACCAAGATAGAAATCCAAAGCAACTCATAGTCCATCTAGAAAGTGTTGCAAGCTCTTGATTCTATTAAACCAAACAAGCAAAATAAAAGAGAAGGAATGTCCAATTCTTTCCTAGGGTTAAGCTTAGATCGTGGAACTGCGTGGCTGTTAGATAAGTGACAATGCCTACCACATTTATCCTAAATCATCATGGCCCTGAAATTGAAGTGAACATTCAGCAGACAACAATCAAAGAAAATAAGTCATGATCTATCATAGCTACTCTCCTCACATGGTGGATCCTGGAGTAGCATAAGAACATAACCGCGAAATATAGACTGACATCTGACTGACTTGACTGACCTAGTCAACATTTTTGGATATTTCCTTGATGCAATTGGATTCTTTTGATTGGCTCGACTCTTTGGATAGGCTTGATTGGCTTGATTACTTGAGTGTCTAATTTCAGCAATAGATTACTCATATAAGACTGACCTGTCTGGTTTGAGCATATCCATCACTGTGTAAGACGATTGATAGGATTTGATTGATTGATTGCTTTGATGATGTTGGCAGCTAATCAAGCTATGTCAGATGGGCCCAATGCTGGTTCGCAAAGCTCATGATTGTGACAATTGATAGATTAATTTGATCATTTTGGAAACTGATCAAGCTGTGTCAGATTGGCCCAATGTTGATTGGCAAAGCTCATGATTGTGACAATTGATAGATTGGCTTGGTTGCCAATTGCTTGCTGATTGATCTGATAGGTTGATAAATCTGTGTCAGATGAGCCCAATGCTAATTCGCAAAACTCATGATTGTGACATTGATTGACTTGGCATGATTTCCCCTTGCTCTCTTGATAACCGAGTTGGTTTTATTGCTTTGGATTTTGCAATTTTTGAATGTTTTTGATGAAGATTGATTTTCTCAGGACATTTTGATCTTTTTAGGATTCTTTGATGAGTTTTTCAATTTTTAGGATTTTTTCAGGACATTTAGAATCACCCCTAGTCTGGTGGACCAGTATTCAACCATGGGTAAGTGCTTGGTGCTCAGAGGGGAATGTGCTTCTAGATATAGCTTGGGTAGTTAGTCTTGCATTTGAAGTGTGCTCAAGCTTTTGGTGTTCATTGATGGTGAAGCTGGACTTGAACACTTG
The DNA here is from genome assembly GCA_018584345.1 of Thuja plicata. NCBI lineage: Eukaryota > Viridiplantae > Streptophyta > Pinopsida > Cupressales > Cupressaceae > Thuja > Thuja plicata. The sequence goes on from MU223627.1 coordinate 240,387, forward strand.
GTGCCTATTTGCTAGGTTTTCACCAAGGTACCTACTCAATAGCGCCTGATTGCCAGGTTTTCACTAAGAGAGCGATTTTGTTTCTCTTTAACTTTTTTTTTTTTGTTGCCAAGGTGCCTGTTTCCCAGGTTTTCACCAAGGTAACATTTTGTATTTTCTGATTTTTTTGGTATTTTCTGGATATGTAGATAGGGTACCTTGACCATAGAGACCTCAAGGGTAGAACCTCTTGAGGTGCATGTTGTTGATGTATCCGAGGAGATGATCTCCTTCTGGTGTTGCTAGTATGAATGCCCCACTCTGAGTAGAGCTGATAATGACAAATGGTCCTAGCCAGTTAGGCTCAAACTTTCTGGGTTTGACTCGCGCTGCTTGATTCTTCTGATTTTCTATGAGGACAATGTCTCCTACCTCAAATGTTCATGGCTTCACCTTCTTGTGATAGTTCCTTCTAAGGCAATTTTGATAGCCTTGTAAGTGGTCAAAGGCATGTTGCCTTCTTTCATCTAGTAACTCCAGTTCACTGAGCCTTGCTACTCTATAGTCTTCATTTGAAACCAGGTTCTTCAATGATATACTTAGGGATGAGATTTCCACTTTGAGGGGTAATACCGCCTCTGATCCATATACTTGGGAGAAAGGAGTGGCTCTTGTAGGTGTTCCCACACTAGTTATGTATGCCCATAATGCGGGACTAAGTTGTAAATGCCAGTCTCGCCCTGATTCGTTGACTATTTTCTTCAAGATTTTCAAGATTGTTTTTTTTGTGGCTTCTGCTTGGTCATTCCCTTGAGGATAGTAAAAGGAAGAGAACCCTTGTTTGATATGGAACTGTTTGCATAGCTCTTCAACATCCTTGTTTTGGAAAGGTGTACCATGATCTGTCAGGATTGTTTGAGGGATCCCGTATCGACAGATAATGTGGTTAAGTATGAACATTGCTATTTGCTTTTCAGTGATGTAAGTGAGGGGAATTGCTTCCACCCACTTGGTGAAGTACTCTATTGTAGCTATGATGTATTTGTGTCCATTTTCTAAAGAAGGTGTAATTTTGCCCACTAGGTCAAATCCCCACATTAAAAATGGCAATGGTGATGTGATAGGATTTAGTTCTTGGGCTAGTGCATCGATGAGGTCTCCATGAACCTAACATTGTCTACACCTTAGTACATGTTTGTGTTCATCTATCTCTATTGTGGGCCAATAGTATCCCATGCAGATGATCTTCTTAGCTAAGCTATTGCCACCTCTATGGGTTCCACAAATTCCTTCATGTACCTCGTACAAAGCTTTCTGAGATTCCATGGAAGTGAGACATCGTAATAGCATTCCATATATACTTTGTCTGTATAAAGTAGTTGAGAGGATGGTATACCTAGAGGCTTGGTGGATGAGGGACTTTCTCTGGTTCCTAGACAAGTTGGGAGGTAAGACATTATTTTGGAGATAGTTATAGACATCTTGGTACCATGGGGATTTAGGACCAACAAGGATGCATGCTGATTCTATGATAGATGCTTGGTGTGATGGAACCAAGAGTTTCTCTAGTAGAAACTAGAATTTTTTTTCATTACTTGACATATCAATCATGATGCTATGGTAGCCATCACATTTGCAGCTTTGTTCTATGCTCGTGGGACTTGCTCGAAGAAGATGTAATGGAACTTGGTGTGTAGCCTTTTCATCTGTGCTCTGTATGGTATGAGCTTCTCATTTTTGGTCATATAATCATTGTTGACTTGACTGATAACCAATTACGAATCACCAAAGACTTTAAGGTTCTTGATTCTCCATTGAATTTCTATCTTTAGACCGATGACCAGTACTTCATATTCAACTATGTTGTTAGTGCATGGGAAGTTAAGTCTGAAAGACTTTGGAATTGTATCATGATCTGGAGTGATAAGAAATATCCCTATCCCCACACCATGGTTTGTACATGATCCATCAAAATATAGTTGCCATACCTCGATTGCTGGTTGTAGTGTCATGATAGATTCGTCAGGAAAGTCAGAAATAACAGGCTGATGGTCCTGAATGGGTGCCTCTGCTAGTTGATCTGCGATCACTTGTCCTTTGATGGCCTTCCTATCTAAGTACTCAATGTCAAACTCACTCAAAATCATTACCCATTTCGCCAGTCGTCCGGTGAGAACTGCTTTTCTTAGGAGGTACTTTAAAGGATCAATATGTGCGATCAACTTTGTTTGGTGACTCAACATATAATGTCTCAGCTTCTGGGAAGCGAAAACAACTGCAAGGCATGACTTCTCAATTGGTGTATATTTTAGTTCATATCCAACCAATGTTCTGCTTAGATAGTAGATGGCCTTCTCTTTTCCTGCGTCATCATGTTGTGCCAAGAGTACACCTAACGCTGACTCCGTCACTGAGATATATAGAAGCAATGGTCTACCTTGGACTGGTGGTACCAATATAGGAGACTTGAGAAGGTAGTCTTTGAATATTTGAAATGCTTGTTTGTATTTCTCTATCCATATGAATTTGATGTCTTTGTGTAATAGATGTTGGAATGGGTGACACTTGTCTGTTAGTTGAGCTATGAAGCGCCTGATTGATTGGAGCCTTCCTTGTAACTATCTTAGCTGTCTTAGGTTTGATGGTGGAGGCATGTCCAAGATTGCTTTGACTTTTGCTGGGTCCACTTTGATTCCTGTATGTGACGCTATGAACCCCAGTAACTTTCTTGCTGTGACCCTGAATGCACATTTCTTTGGGTTTAGATGGACCTTGAATTCTTGCATTCTGTCAAAGATTGGTCCCAAAACTTGTAGATAATCCTTTTGAAGTATTGACTTGGCTAGTATGTCATCCACATAGTCTTCCATTGTTTTGTGGATGAGATCATGAAATATAGTTGCCATAGCCCTTTGATATGTCGTTCTGGCATTCTTTAGACCAAACGACATGACATTCTAACAATATGTCCCCCAAGGACATGTGAAAGCTATTTTGTGTTGGTCCTCTGGTGCAATCCTTATTTGATTATATCGTGAAAAGCCATCCATGAGTGATAGCATTTGATGTTTAGCAGTTAGATCTACTATCATATCAATGTTTGGTAAAGGAAAGCCATCCATGGGACAAGCTATGTTGAGATCTCTGAAGTCTGTGCAAATTCGTATCTGACCACTGTGTTTTGTAACTAGTACCAAGTTAGATATCCAGTCCGCATATGGTATGGGTCTTATGAACTTAGCATCCAGGAGCTTTTTCAACTCTGCCTTGAATAGCAATGCAACATGGGGATGCATCTTTCTCAGCTTTTTCTTGACAGGTTTGGCATTGGGTAGCAACGGGAGATGGTGTAGTACTAGCTCTGGATCCAACCCTGGCATATTTGAGTAGGACCATGCAAAATTGATCATCCTTGCCTTGAAGAAATTGATGAACTGTTCTCTCTCCTCAGGGGTGAGTGATTTTGCCCAGTATATGATCTTTGGGTTCTTGTCATCTCCCAAATTGACTTCCTTTGTTTCTTCTGCTAATAATGCTAATTTCTCCTTTATCAAGGGGAGGAGTTCCTTCTTTCCATATTCTAGCACCTCAGTGAGGTTTTTCGCTAGAAGATACGTCTTCTTTTAGGTTTTTATCATTCTTTTGTTCTTTTTTCTTTTGTGGACTGGAAAGAGGAGCTTCCTCCCTGAAATATGCCACTCTATCGAGGTCAAAGGAGAAGCCTTCCTTGTGGTCTCCTGATGGAATACCTTCCCTAAGTCCCATGAAATGAGCTATAGCCTCATCGTTCTCAAAGACATCTAAATCAGGTGGTCCTTGTTGATCCCACTCTATGAGCTCAGGGTGTACAAGACAGATACTTTCACAGTTGTTTGGCTCTGGTTGACTGAAAGGGACTACAGATATAGTTCCTACAAAACTAGACTGTGATGTGGATGCACCACTTGAGGTCTGATAAATGACATGCTTGTCTATGCAAGGTTGTTCGGTAATGGTCAATTGGTCAAATAGGTCTACTAGATTTATGATAGTGTCTGACCGAGGGGAATAATCTGGGATTGACAGTTCAGAGTCATGAAGGGATCTCCACTCATACTCATGGGAGTCAGTCTTAATAGAATGCTCGTCTGATGTCTCACTTCCTTGGTTATCATCGATTGCTATGTGGTGGTCTATTTGGGTTTGTGTGGTTCCCTCTTCGATGGGCAACAACTGTGCTAATATGTTTCTTATTAAGAAATGTTCTAAGTTGTGCCCCCAGTGCATCTCTGCTATTTGTTCCTAACAGGGATAACTTTAAGGAACCCCCCCCTCCCAAAATTTATAAAATTGTGGCGAATCACATGTCATTTGGGTGAAAAAAAAATTAATAGTGTTGGCGAATTATGCGTCAATCAATGGATATTTGGTGGCGAATTTTTTAATAGTTTAGACAATTTTTATAAAATAATGGCAATTATAATTTTTGTTTTTAATAAAATTATTAATAGTGATGGCGAATTATGTTTTGAAATATGGATATTGGTTGGCGAATATTGTAATAACCGATACCTTTTTTTATAAAAAAATGGCGAAATTATTTTCCAAATAATTGAATTAATTTATTTGTTATGGCGAATGGTTTTCAGAAAGTTATAGTTGGTATGGCTATTTTTAAAAGATGGGAAATAAGTTAAATGTTAAATGTATTATTTGAGAACTCAGACCGTCTGATGATCCAAGATCAATGGCTGAGGTTTAATTTTGGCCAACATTTCTTGAAGGAAGAAGAATTGTCGAGGTAGTCACCGAAATGTTGACACGTATCAAGGTAAGTTGTCTGCCGAGTATAGTGTACCCGGAAAGAATTAAATGCCATGTCAGTGATAGAGACATTCTCTCCCTAGTACGCTACCACTAACCACACACCACTTCCCAAATTGTACAGCCGATTTCTGACAGTTTTTTTATCGACAGTTACCAATACCATTGCAGTTTAGTTTATCTATAACTATATATAATAAGCTGAAAGATATCTTATTATTATTACCAATACAAAATGAACAAAGCTCGGATGATTGAAAAGATAAACACTAATTACATGTAGATTATAGACAAAAGATAAAAATTAAAAATGAACAAAGCTCGGATTATTTAAATGATAAACATTAATTACATATAGATTATTAATTACATGATTCAGACTACCGTTCGATGATAATATATCAACGGTTGAAGGTTTATTTCAGGACCAAACATTTGGAATGAAGCCTCGACATTGTTCAAGTGTCCGGAATGGTGACACATTTCTGTCCAGCGTGTATCACTTAAGTTGCAGTAGATAGTATATTACCATATTGATGTCTTGTCACTGTTAATTACAATTGACAATTGGCCTTTTCCATCGGCTAAGTGGCTTCACACGCATTACAGGACATGCCACAGTCCACTAGCAGTAGTACTATTAGTCTTAATTACAATTGGCCTTTTCCATCGGTTAAATGGGAATTTGGCGAATGATGATTGTCAAAAGAGACACTCAATTAATTCCGTGGCGAATAAGAGTAAACATTAAAGAGAAATATGGGCAAAGAACCTGAGTACCAAACTAAAATTGCGTAATCATAGTGGCGAACATTTCGACCACAATATGACTATTTTAGAAAATCTGGGCGAACCGGTCAACTAGTATACGGTGTTTTTTTTCGCCAATTTCTATAGCCCGATCGGGACATATTCGCCAATTGGTGAATAATCGCCACTAAAAAAATCCCTGGTTCCTAATTAACTTGAATGTCTTGGATTATAGGACTGGTGCTTTGTTGTCCATAGCCCAACCCTCTCATGTTTCTCTGGGTTGGTGGGAGAGGCAATACCATTATGTCTTGTTGTCTTGCCCATAGCTCGGTTGTACCATCATACCCAAATCTTTGTATCATTGTGTAACCATTACCATATTTTGATAGGGGTAGTGGTGGTCGGATTATCTCTGGTGGTTCTTGGTATAACTAGGTATTGATGTCTTGTTCAAATGGATTTTCTTCCGCTATGTCTCCCCATCAGACAAAGGTTGTGGGTGGACATCTGAATAGAACAGGCTGTGGAGTTTCTGTTACAATAACAGGTTGTGGCATGCCATAATTTCTTGGGCTTTGAGGCATGTGCGTGATGGTAAAAGCCTCTTCATAGCTATATTCACCACAGCCCTTGTCTGTGATGGATATCTTGCATGCTTTCTGTGTGATATCTTTAAGATTTGAATCTGAAGAGGAGGGAATACTTGTGTCTTGGTTAATGACTATCTTTCCTGTTGTCTGTGTGACATCCTTGGGATTCAAATCTGAAGAGGATGGGATGCTTGCATCTTGGTTTGATGGTACTTGGTTATCAGTGCTGATTTGGACTGCATTACAATATTGGAAAGGATTGGGATCTCCCTCTATGATGATCTCCTCTCCCTGGTGTGGGAACTTGATGCATTGATGGTATGTCTAAGATATAGCTTGCATTTCATGTATCCAAGGTCTCCCTAGTAGCATGTTGTATCCCAACTCAAGGTCTAAGATTTGGAAGGGAGTGTTTTTGACCACAGGACCAATACAAACAGGTAGAATGATAATACCTTTAGAGGACCTTTCCTCTTCATCATAAGCTCTGATATTTATCCTCCTTGTGAAATCAATACTTGATTCTAAATAGCCCAGTTGCTTGATTAACTTTAGAGTACAAATGTTTAACCCAGCTCCACCATCAACAAGGACCCTATGTATAGCCTTTTGTGGACCTAGCCAAGTAAGTGCAGAGGATCATTATGCAGGGGTTTATGCGGTGGCACATCACGGTCTGTGAATGTGGCATGTTTGTTAGCAGCTATATGATTGACCATCATTTGGAAGCTCTCAAGTGTTATGTCCCTTTGGACAGCTGCATTCTGAAGGGCTTGGTCAAGTCCCAGTTTATGCTATGGAGATATGCGCAATAGGTCAAACATGGAGATCTGGGCAGGTGTGCGCTTTAGTTGGTCCACTATGCTTGTCTGTGGATCTGAGTTTGCTTTAGGATTGGTAGAGACAATAGGTGAGGATGGTAATCCTTGCAAGATGACTCTGGCACGACACGTTGTTACCTTGGTTTTTGATAGTGATTGTAGCCACATGGCTATCTAAAGGATTGAGGCAATTGATAACATTATCACTGTTGGCATATGTATAGTTGACTTGTTTCGCTGGTCCACAAGACCCAGAGGCTTTTCCCTTGTTGTGATCATGAAAGGTATCATTGAAAATAGTGTGATCAGTTGTGCCTTTGGTTTGGGTATTCATCACATCGATGACCCCTGTGTCAATCAGATCTTGGATAGCGTGTTTCA
>MU223627.1:270203-298842 GCA_018584345.1 Thuja plicata
AGGTGGCCTAGGATGGTGTTGGTGCTTGGAGAGATTGGAATAAGGAAAAGTGATAGTGAATTCATGAGCATGGTTGTGGGAGTTATTTACAAATTCAAAGAACTCTACTAGATCCTTGAGTGAGGTTGAATCCTTGAGTGGATTCCAAGTTGTTTGTAGAATCCTCAAGTTGAGTTAGTCTCCTTAGGGTGATGGTGGAGGGCTGTGCATCAGTTTTCTATTGAAAACTCCTTCAGGTGGTAACATGTACACCGATAAGGAGCAAGAAATACTGGTACATTTGGATATCCAACATCGACTAAGTAATATTTTCCTACACAAAAAAGTATATTGTTAAACCATGAAACATTTATCATTTTCTTAACACAATGTGAGATGACATACCAGGGGGAACTATAGGTGGATCTTCTCTATTGAGAGCTGAAGCGATAACATGACTATCTGCAGCAAACCCTTCTTAGCTAGCAATAATGTATTGAAACTTATAATCAAATGAAGAGACAGTCGTAACATTTTGCGACAAGTTCCCTTGTCTATCATGATATTTACCATATAATTTGACATTAACAGTGACTGGTATATGGGTTCCATCAATTGATCCAACATAATCCTTTAGAAAGAAAAAATATAGTCAAGGAACATGCAATAATAGGATTAACACTCAAGCAAATAAATTTGTAGCACTAGGGGATTTACCTTGAAGTACGGATTGAAACAGTCCTTCCCACTAATTTCAGGAGTGTTTGGACCAGGTGGTATAAAATAATCAGCATGGAGTGCTAAGTCAACTGTCAATACCTTGTTGAAGTATCGACTTACTATCTACCCAGAGTAGTCAAAGTTATGGGCAATCTTATGATTCCTCATATTGTGGCCAAGGGTGTGGAGGAACATCACTAGATGTTCTTCTAACTTTATGTTTATTGTATCTATAATGCTTCCTTTTTGCCTTAGAAGATTGGCTAGCCGAAAGAAGGCTCCTATACTCATGCAAATTTGGTCATGAAAATCCACCTCATTCGAATTAATAATGCATTTATAAAAACCAATTCCATGACATCTTTCCTTACACATTTATCGCCTACCTTCTTGTGCAGAAAATACTTTGGATACTCCAAGGACAACAAGAACAACTGTGAGAATACAAGTAGTTGTTGTCTTCCTAGATATGCGTCCTTGAATTTTTATATTGTTGGGAAGATCCACCAATGACTTGAAATGTGGAGGGCGATGAAGGTTTTAGATACAAAATTGTCACTCATAGACAACAAGAGTTAAAGACAAGAAAAGAAATTCAACAATAAGATTTTGTTCCATGTACTATGTCTATTGCGTGTACTTATTGAAACTTTTTTTTGTATATGTATTCTTAGCTGGTTATTGTCTATGCCTGTTGATTTTGTTAGCATTGTTGCATTAGGAAATCAGTCAAAGTGATATTGGTCAATAGAGATTTGGGCATACTGTGTGATCATAAATGGAGTGGATATAGTTTTTATACCATACTATTCTTGTTACTACCATTCATCTAAATTGCTCCCAACAACTACTTAGTGCTTGACATTATATATTCATGTGTTCATGAACAAGATCATAAGCAAACCATTAACAATAGATACTTATGAAGGAGATCATAACCCCACCATATATACTTACTACTTTACATCTGACATGTCTGCTATGATCAAATAAGCACATAAATAACAAGACTACATATTGGTGATCATAATCATCATGATTAATAATAACTTAATTATATACATATATATGTGCATATATATGGTACTTATATATGCACATATACATATATATAGCTATGTAATAAGTTATTTAGAAGGGGTTTTTAGACTTGTTCATGCACTTCTTAGCTGTTGTAGTATAGATTCAGCTCCATTTTTGCATGTTTGATGTCCATTTCAAGGGTTTTCAACCTTCAGTACAACTGTACAGATTTCTATAAGTGAAATGCTGGTAAAATAAAAATGTATGCTTACCTAAATTGATTTTTAAAAGGATATTGTTGTTATATAGTTGTCAAGGGATTAAGTTATTATTCTGACACCTCATTTTAGATCTGGTTTCTTCTATTAAAGATGCGCATTTGCTATCATAATGGTCAGATCCAGTTTAATCAATAACATATGATGCATGTGGAAGAGTACTATAAGGTTTCAGATATTTTTCCAGCCATTGTACATCATATCTACTTGTACAATTGTTATATTTTCATCATTTTTGGGCTCCAAAACTCCTACCAGCTTGTGGGATGTTTGTAGTTGTGTATTTTGACTGACGAGGGTTTTTCAAGTTTGCTATATTGATGGTCAACATTAACTTCAGTAGGGTTTGGAATCAACATTTGATATTTGTTCATTACTATGGATCAAGTATGTGTGAAAATTCATCTATTTCCTGAGTTTTTCCAATTGGGGCCTTGGCTCCTATCATTGTTAGGCAAGGATAAAGGCAGAACGAATTCTAAATTTTGTTTCTAGATATGTTGCAGCTTTTAAATTGGAAGTGATATTTCCCTCATTTTCATGTCCATTATTTTGCCATGTTTAACCATAAGCTTGAAATTGTGTTGTGTAAATTCTTTGCGGTTTTGACAACATCATATTTGTCACCTATTGTTCAAGATCCTAAGGAAATAATGTTGGTATTGAGGAATGAGGGTAAGTTGATAAGTTGGATGGATTTCTTCAATGCCCAAAAGTTTCACTGTGAATGTGAGGTTTTGTGGATGAGGCTATTACTCAGTGATATTAACATGGGGTTTGACTATTTTTTCATGGAGTTTACCTAGGTATAGTTTTAGTCATGGTATTATAATCTTTTAATGATATGACACTTTTTTCTCAATTGCATGTAAGATCCTTTCCAAATAGTGCCCCTATTCTAGTGTTGAGACTAATGAGTTAAGGTGGCATTCTCTTAATATTTGCTTCATGTATAAACCTTGGTATGTTTTTCGTTGTATGGATATTGCCTTCGATTATGAGTGGAGGGAAACAAAATTGTGTTTTGTCTTATTCTATGATCTAGGCCAAGAACTAATTTGGCAGACAACACTTGAAACTATTGGAACTTAGATGTATTATAAGAAGCATGTAACAACAACAAATAATTGTACAAATATGGACGAGAAAATATTGTAGCAAAGTATGAAATAACTAGGAGTAGATTATATTCTTACGTAATATCTTTATTATATTTTGTAGATTTGAACTTCATACAAGAGTAGATTATTATTTTTTGAAAAAGTATCGAGATAAAATGTAATGGGAAGGATGTGTTGGGTTCCTTGTTTTCTACAATTGGGACATGACTCATGAGGTTGGTGGATTCTTTAATGTATGAGTGGCTTCTTGCATCAAAGCTATGTTGTTAATGTGTATGATGATATTTATACTCAAGGGATGGTGATGGAACCACACATCTACTCTATTACATAAGATCAACACAAATATGTATATAACATGAAGAATATTACATTGTTTGTATGAAGTTTCATCTTCCATGATTTATGGATGAGTTAGCAATGGATGGAAGATGATGTTAGAGGGTAGTTCATTGTGGCAAACTTCTTGGGATCATAACTATTCAAATATATCTTGAAGTTCGGTGATTTAAAGTACATTTGAGACCAGGTAATGATCTCTACATTGTCACAACCCCATCTGATTGTAAAAGTTTGTGCCACCTTTGTAATCCAAACTATATTGTGAACTGTCTCAAATTTGGTCAGTGAAGTTGCAACCATATTGATGTGATATTGATCTTTCTCATTTGATGTATTTTAGTTTGTTTTAGTTGTATTGGTTTCTTTCATGGTTCGTACATCCAATGGTGTGCTCAACATATTCTAACTCAAAATCCAAGTGATAAAAATTAAATTGATCATGAAATAGTTGTACAGATTGTGCATGGTATGATTGGGATAAATTGAAGATGAGGAGGGGCTTGGTGTCTCTTGGCATTCCATGTAGGTGACTCTTAGCTTCCCCAAGTTGGGTGTATGGAAAGGAGGGAAAATATGTCTTTTGGAATACAAAATGAGTGACTTCACACATTCTAGGGGAAATTCCAAGGAGTGAGATGTTTGGTTTCTACAAGAGGCTTATATCTTAATAAGTTGAAGCCTTGGGTTGGTGGTAAGATACATCAAACAAACCTTCCTCAATATAATTTTTTTGAATACTTTTCATTGAGAGTTCACATGTACAAAGGCCTTTTCAGAAGGAAGACAATGAGGTTAAGGAATTGCATTGCATTTAATCTTGTTTAAAGAAGATATTACACGACCTCTTTTCTTGGTGAAGATTTTTTTCCCCATAAGGTTTTCTCCATGAAACTATCGTGTGATGTGATCAAATAAGCATGTACATAACAAGACTACATATTGTTGATCATAAACAACATGATTAATAATAACAAAATTATATACATACAATATATATATATATATATATATATATGCTGAGTATAGATTTTGACCTTGTGAAGATATTGAATTGCACAAATTTCTCACAAGTCAATGAAATAGCTGAGGAGAGCCCTTCCAGCCTGTTGAATGAAACATAGAAGCTCGCACAAGCAAAGCATCTCGCACAGCCAAAGAAGCTCACAATGAACTCAAACCTTGTTCACCAAAGCAGCTCATAGTGAACTCAAACCCTGTTCTTTGTCGCTCGCAAAGAGCAGTGAAAGAAACCTTGTTCTTTGTCACCTGTAAAAATGTTGGGGAAAATGATGCGAATGCCCTAAAACCTTTTTGAACACGGACCCCTAAATGTAATTTGTTTGCACACAGACTCGAAATGGTTTCAAAATGGGGATTGAGAAAAGTGGGATTTGGCCCTCAAATTCTATTTCCACCTTTTCAAGTGGAAGATGTAAATGCTCATTTTGGGTCAAAATGAGCATATACATTTCCCTATTATATTTTCATTTTGCACTCCCAAACAACGGATTCGATAAAATCGGCATATACATATGTCGATTCTATCCTAATTCCTGCAACCAAAAGGGGCCTTACCTTCTCCAAAAGAGGTAGACGGTTGAGTTGGGGGATTGGAAGACTAAGAAGACTCTCTTTAGTCTATTGGTGGTTCCAGTTATTCTTTACGGATGTGAGGTTTGGGGGAGTAATGTGTCAAATCACAAATGATGACAAATAGAAAGAATTCAAAAACATCTTATCACTAGTAACCTCAAGGTCAAGTCAACGGTTCCTTATGAGATCCTCTTGGTAGAGGCTAGTATGTTTCCGGTCGAAGCCTCAGTGATCATTCATTTGCTGAGTTACTTAAAAAAAGTTATAAATATGGATAAGCATTGCTGGCCCAAGATGGTGGTTGAAGAGGAAGAACATAGGAAAAAAACATGGAAGAAATAGAATATCAAGTGGTTGGACAAATGGAACATAAATCCCTATGAGTGCCCGAACACTAATGAAGAAATAAATAAAAAGGTGTTAGAAAAATTCAAGATTGTCATGTAGTAGCCAGGTAAAAAAAAGAAGCTTACTATGTCAAAGAATTTAACCCCTTGTGGGAGCATGGTGATAAAGACTATTTAAGATCCACAATTAAAGGAAAGGCCAAAATTCTAATTGCTTAATTGAGGACCAACTCTAATCATTTAAGATGTGAATCTGGTAGATGGAAAGTACCCAAAGAGGCATGGGAGGAAAGAACCTGTAATTTTTGCAACAAAGGGGTGGTAGAAATGGAATGACATTTTATCAAAGAATGTGCAACAAATGCAGATATTCATAGTCAATACAAAGACAACTTAAAGGTGAATAGTATGAATGAACTTTTTGAAGAGGCAAGATTATACAAAATGACAACTTTCTTACTTCGAATCCACAATAGAGGGGTCAACATGGAGAAGATTCAACAATCATATTAATTGGTTTTCTCTTGGTCCCTTAGATCATTGGTCTCATGGATGTCATTAAAATTCCTTCATTCATTCATTCCCTTCAACAATAGTCTCACTAATTTACTATTCTAATCAATTTTAACATGGTTGAGTGCACTATTAACACGTGGATAGAAAAAGGAAGATGTGAAGGATAAAACCATATTGGTTCTTAATTCAAAGTAATCAAATTAAGACTAGTACTTGTATCAAAAGGATGTGTAATGGTTTTATTGATAGTAAAATATAAGTCAATCCTCTTCATATATATCATTGTATATTTTTGCATTTTTATAATAAAATGAATAAATTATCAAATGAAATAGAATGTAGTGAATTGATATGATTTTGATCATTGATATATCTTCTTTGTTGTTGATGTTCTCTTTTTGAAGAATGATCTTGTTGTGATTGACATTAATTATTATAAATAATATTTTGAGGGTGATATATAATGGGAGTTTACTAAAATAAATATAATTCATGAAAATTATTGTCTCTTTTTTGTAGTGGATGTTGCTCGTTGATGTCTTCATTGTAGTTGATGTTGATATTGACCTTTTAAAGATGACATTGTCATGAATTAAAACTTATTTCTGCTTAATTTTAAGAAAGTAAATTGATTGACGAGGAGTTAGAACGTAGGAAAAAACATGGAAGAAACAAAATAGAAAGCGGTTGGACAAATGAAACATAAATCCCCATGAGTGCCCAAACACTAATGAAGAAATAAAAAAGTGGGTGTTAGAAAAATTCAAGACTGTCATGTGGATAAAAAAACCAGGTAAAAAAAAAAGCTTACTATGTCAAAGAATTTAACCCCATTTGAGAGCATGGTGATAAACACTATTTAAGATCCACAATTAAAGGAAAGGCCAAAATTATAATTGCTCAATTGAGGACCAGATCTCATCATTTAAGATGTGAATCTGGTAGATGGAAAGTACACAAAGAGGTGTGGATATTGTTTCTTTCTTGGTTCAAGTGCTATATCTTGGAAAAGTTAAAAATATCAATCTGTTTCTCTATGTTCTACCAAAGCTGAATATAAAAGTTGTACTAATGCCTCTAAGGAAGCGTTATGGCTTAGAAGAATACTTGAAGATTTGGGTCTACCTCAATAAGAACCTACACCTTTATATTGTGACAATCAAAGTGCAATAGCTTTGGCAAAGAATCTGGTTTACCATGCAAAGTCAAAGCATATTTCTCTCCACCACGAGTTCATTAGAGAGAAAATTAAAGAAAAGAAAGTGTCCCTCATCTATTTAAAGGGTGAAGATCAAGTTGGAGGTATTTTGATAAAACCTCTTTCTAGAGAAAAAATGAATTTCATTGTAAAAATTTGGGTGTGATACCCATTGATGTAAACACCCCAAGTAAAGATTAAAGAGGGGCATTAGAATTAATAATATTTTCTTGGTGTATTATTTAAATTAGGATAAAACAAGGTATCCTAAATTGTATTTTGTCCTCTAGTCCAAGTGGGAGGACATGTCACATTTTTGTAATTCCTTTAATAAGGAAATTAGATATTCCTCCTTAAGAGGATTCTCACACTTGGCACACACTTAATATGAATGTGGCATTCATAGAACATGAGAGTTACATTCTAACTCTATCACTCATCTCTATTTAAGAGATGATCCTCTCTCATTTATTACAATGCAACAATGAATAATGATCTATGATGTAGATATTGTAAAGAGCTTCTTGCTCTCTTTCTCTCTAGGATTTTTGCCTCATTCATATTATATTCACAAGGGGTTTTTATTAGTTTTCCCCTTTCAAAATATTTGTCTCATTGTGTTGATCTTGGAGCATCTTGATATTTTTGCTGTTTGATCTTGAAGCAATCTCTCATTCTTTGAGTTTATGGTAAAACACTTCCTTTGTCTCACTCTCTTGGATTCTTTCCTTTAGCTCTTTTCATTTTTGCATATTTCTTACAAAGAACCTGTAATTTTTGCAACGAAGGGGTGGTGGAAATGGAATGGAATTTTATCAAAGAATGTGCAACATATGAAGATATCCACAATCAATACAAAGACAACTTAAAGGTGAATAGTGTGAATGAACTTTTTGAAGAGGCAAAATTATACAAAATGACAACTTTCTTACTTCGGATCCACAACAGAAGGGTCAACATGGAGAAGATTTAGCATGCATATTAATTGGTTTTCTCTTGGTCCCTTAGATTGATGGTCTTGTGGATGTCATTAAATTTCCTTCATTCACCCATTCATTCCCTTCAACAATAGGCTCACTACTTTACTATTCTAATCAACTCTAGCATGGTTGAGTGCACTATAAACAAGTGGATAGAAAAAGGAAGATGCGAAGGTTAAAACCATATCGGTTCTTTATTCAAAGTAATCAAACTAAGACTGGTACATGTATCAAAAGGATGTGTAATGATTATATTGATAGTAAGATATAAGTCAATCCTCTTCATACATATCATTGTATATTGTAGCATTTTTATAATAAAATGAACAAATTATCAAATGAAATAGAATGTAGTGAATTGATGTGATTTCAATCATTGATATATCTTCTTTGTTTTTGATGTTATCTTTTTTAAGAATGATCTTGTTGTGATTGACATTGATTATTATAAATAAAATTTTGAGGGTGCTATATAATGAAAGTTGACTAAAATAAATCTAATTCATGGAAATTATTGTCTCCTTTTTTTGTAGTTGGTGTTGCTCGTTGATGTCTTCATTGTAGTTGATGTTGGTATTGACCTTTTAAAGATGACATTGTCATGAATTAAAATTGATTTCTACATAATTTTAAGAAAGTAAAGATGATACTTTATACTTGTAGGAAGAAGAAGAAGTTAAAAAGGCTCTGGCTATATTATGTACAACTTGTCGTAAGAAACATGGTAGTGAGAATTGTCCTTATAATAGAACAAATATGCTTTCCTTAAAAGAAGTCAACAAGAACTCTTGCCTAGGGCCTTTTCCTGTAAGTATGCATGACATGGAGTATTCTGAAGAAATTGTATATTGTATGGCCTCTAGGCGAGTCGACCAATGCACCTTGGAATGACAAATGATTACCTTGATATATATATATATATATATTTGGTGATTATACATGTTATTGACAGTGGTATTTCTCTATAATTACCTAGTGGCGATGATGTTATAGGTATAGTTTTTGAGTCATCTTAGTTCCATGCTGGCTCATTGTAATTATCAATCCTTGCTATAATGTACATTGGAACATCTAGTGTTTTGTAGCTAAGATTGGTAACAATATTTGATGTCAAGCTTGTCAACATGTTCATTATTGTAATCTTTGAGAGTAATTTGTTTTCTACGCAAGAAGTAACGTTGGAGTCCATTCAAATTGTAAGTAATAGTTTTGAAATTTTGATATAGCATTATAAGTGCATAATAATAAATTGTAATATTTTATATTTCTTCATAGTAGAGTAGGTGTTGATTCTTGAGATAAGTGATGTCATTGTAGCATTATAGAATTGCTTTTGCAACAAGAAACAATATTAGATTTATAGTAGAAGATGTAATGTAATCTATGTTTTTAATAACAAATATTTAATTTTGAATAGAATAATTTAATTTTTGGTCGATAATAAAAATAAAGATGATGAACTATAACTGATTGAATGTTTGAAGATGTTAAGTTGATGATCACCAAGTTACAGAAAGTTAATGCAAGACATTAAATCAGTTAATGTATTGTATTGTCATTGATCTCAACTTGATATAATCTGATTGGTTATATACAAAGTTTCAAAGAGTTCAGAGAACCAGAAAGATAAAGGTTATGCTTTCAGTAATGCATAAAAGATTAGTATGCACTAAGTGACTACAAACACTGATGGGCAGTGCACCCAGACCGACAAAGAAACCTAAGAGGAAAGTCACAATGATGCCCGAGCAAGAAACCTGGTGTAGAGAACCTCCCTTTTTGATGTGTTTGGTGTGTTTTAGGGTTAGGTTAGGTGTTTGGTGTGAGTGACAATAAGGTCCACTAGGTTGGGTCCAATTTGGTTCATCTCCATGTTTGTAAGAGTCAAATGAGCTCATAAAGGATATCGTGGTCAATTTGGCCTAAAAAGGGAAAAGATTCCATTTTTGTGTAGTTTGGGTTTAGTGTGTGTCTTAGGACCATAAATGTCCTAACTAGGGTCATAGAAGTCAACCACAACCATCGAGTTGACAAAAAGAGTCAAATAGCACAAAATGAAAACTTCTTGACAAGAAGTTGCAAAATTAAGTTAGAGCGGTTGTAACCACTCATGCTCAGTATATGAGCATATATTTGATGATTTTGGAAGGTTAATGAAGTTTTGGATTGCAAAACTTGTTTTGTGTACTTCTGTACAGATGCCTTTGACTGTATTCTTGTAATTCATAGTTCTTTATGCATTCTATACAATTGTGTATGGATTGGGCAAGGAGATCGGACCCCATGGGGGTGTAGTGTTTCAAGATAGCTTTCTTTTGAATATTTTATTTTTATTTTTAGTTATAGGAGTAGAGAGTTACAATAGATTTAAGGTCACTGGTCTGTAAGTCCCATTTATAGAGTCACAATGTTAAAAATGGCTCCAACCTAAGCATCCAATGGTGGAAATGGCTGAAACCATAGGGGATGAAGGGTTAGAGTCTGTATATAAGGTTTTTGATTTCATTTTTTTTTTTCAATGAAATTTATAGACCAAGAGTGAAGCCCTATGGCTGACTGTTAGGAATAGGTGAGCCTGGACAGGGGGAAGTTGTATTTGGTTTGAGCACCCATGATCTCAGGGAAAAGACTTCAGATGCATTTTCAGAAGCGCTAAAGAGTACCCTTAAAGGATGAAAAGGTGGAAGGAGGTGAAACAAAGTTTGAAGACCAATTTGGTGGCAATTGGTCAAGACTGGTCCAGAGGCCTAATAAATAGGCTGAAAACTAGAGCATGGTGGAAACTAGGGTTGTGGGTTCATCCAGAAGATAGGGTTTTGGATTATGATATGGTTAATGGATACCTTTAATATTTTAAAGGTCTTTTGTGGGGTTGTTTGGAGTATTTGAGAGCTTAATCCCCAAAATAGTGAAATTTGACCTACTAGGAAACAAGCCAATTAGGCCTCCTAGTGAATTTGATACCAATTGGATTGGTAAAGTATCCAGAAGTGTGGGAAAAGGTTCTAAAGAACTTTGAATGGGACAAGAACATAGACAAGAGTCTAAGGGGATGTATGGGAAGATCCTAAGCAAGGGTTTGGGACTCTAGGAGAAAATCTAGTGAAGAAGCCTAGGAAATTGAAGAACTGGTTGGACTAGTTGAACCTAGGAGCATTGGAGTCTTCTAAAAATAAACTATACCTTGTAGGAGGATTTGATAGAGAGGGTCTTGGAGATCCTCATTGGAGAAGAACACAAGGAGAGGTAACAATTGGATGGTTAGAAGAGATTAGGAGCACTTTGGGGAAAGAAATCACTAGAACCCTAAACCCTCTGCATCAAAACTCTAGCAAGCATTACCGACGAGAAAAATCACAAGCATTACCAATGAGAAAAAATTCACAGTGTTTCCTGACAGAGAGACAACCCCGATGGAGATTCCCAAGGAGATCTTAAGTTTTAACCAAAGATAATAAAGAGTTAAACACCGAAAGGAATTGAAGTTCAGAAATGACAAAATACTTAGCTAGCAAGAGCTAAAGAAGGAGTTAACTGGTTGTTAACATTGTTTTCATCAACAAGTTAAATATATAGATAAGAAAGAGATTTAAATTTGTTTTATTATAGTTGTCAAAGAGAAATCTTTGAGATAAAATTGAAGTAAATCTTTAAAGCAAGATTGTCTAGAATTGCGGATCACGCCAAGAACAAGAAAGTCAAGAACTGAGAAATGGTGAAATCATGTCTATAAAGAGACAAGCTAATTCATTATGAATATGGGGTGAATAGAGAAAGAAGACACTGAAGAGAAACTGATGAAGAAAGAAGTATTATATCAGACCTGATCAATCAAGCTGAAGAATAGAGCTAATTCTACAGACACCGAGCAACAGAGAAGCACAACATCACCGAGCAGAAAGAAGTGGAGCAATGGTATTAAAAATATGCATTGATCAGAAAGGTATTATGAGCTTACAATAGATCTAAAAATATGCAAAGTATTGTTGTATAAGTGAACAAATCATTTACTATTTCAATTTAACCATTGGATTAGAATGTCTCTTAACCGAGCAGGAATTAACAATCATTTCTATATTGAGATACATCCCAAGGAGTATCAAAAGGTTTGGTCATGAAGATAATATGAGATTCCAGATACCATGTGACAAACTACACTAGATTTGGTCATAAAGGGTAGCATAGAGATGTGCGATATCAAGTGACAAAATATTCTATTTAAATCCTCTAACAAGGTCACACCTAACAGTGTGTTTGTAACCTTTAACATGGCTAGCTCTTCACCGAGCTCACTTCAGAAGAGTGAAAATTTGGGGTTACCGGTCCCAAGTGGTTTTTCCCTTAACAGGGTTTCCATGTTAAAAATCCATGTGGCAATGTGTTTATGAGTCATTACTTTAGTGTTTTGCATTACACATAACTAATTTGGATTGATTGGTATACACTAGGTTATTTACTGCATTTCGGTAAATGAAAGATTTCTAATCGATAAACAATAGGATAAGGTTTAACAATGAACTCCGAGTAGTAGTTATTTGTTGAGATTATTTCATGGCATTCATCTTGTAGGACTGAAGATTACTAGAGGATTATAATTGTGGTAATAAGATTTTGGGTTAATTTATTGGAATATTTTTGAGGCCAATGATTCACCCCCCCTCAGTTATTCTAACAATTGGTATCAAAGCTTGTGTGCTTAGAAAGGGATTTTAACAGCTCAAGAAAAAGATCACAAGATGAGCAAACGAGATGTGCCCAAGTTGAACAAGGACAACTTTGCATCATGGAAAAGTAGGATAAGACTCCACCTATCAGGTATTGGAAATGATGTTACTCAATACCTAGATACTGAATTTGTGTTGCCTATAAGACCTCACACACTTGAGAAGTTAAGAGAAAAGCATGAGTATAAGTCTATGATGATAGAAATTGCTTCCTCACTCTCCGATGCTGAATTTGAAGATGTCAAAACATGCACCTTTGCAAAGAGAATGTGGGATAAATTGAAGTTGGTACATGGAGGAGATGATAATGTACTAAGAGCTAAGGCAGAAAGCCTAAGAGGTAAATTTGATGACCTAAGAATGAGAGAAGGAGAAAATATCACTCAGTACAGTTGCAAAATAAAAGAGGTAGTCAATTCTATACAAGGAGTTGGAGGCATACTTGAAGAAGAGACAGTGGTAAGTAAAATCCTAAGAACCTTACTGCCTGTATATGCTATTAGAGTATCTTCTATACAAGAAATGAGAGTAGTAGCAAACAATAATGTCACTCTAGATAGTCTGGTTGATAGACTGATTTCATTTGAGATGAATAACTTTAATAATAGTGTCTTACCATCTATTGAGTCTGCATTCAAATCTTCTTTGAAAATAAGTAAGTCAAGTCATAAACACACTATTAGAAATGATAGTGAAAGTGATAGCGATGACCAAGATCTTGATGAGATTGAAGCACTAATGGCTAGAATATTGTAGAGAGGCAAAGGTAGATACAAAGGTAAATTGCCACTTGTATGTTTTAATTGTAAAGAGATTGGACATTTTGCTGCTAGATGTCCTAACAGAAGAAAAGATGATAGAAGTAATGAAAGATCATATGAAAAGAAGTTTGATAGAAGTGATAATAGAGATTATCAAAGCAATCGACAATCTGACAGAAGAGATACCCGAGACTACAAGGACAAAGAGAAGAAAGATTGTTACCTAGATGAGAACAGAGATGGAGATACTGACACTGAACCTGATGAAGACATTGATATGGTATTTGTAGCCGTGAAGGATGATTCAGACAAAGAACAAAGGTATGTAGAGACTGCATGCATATCAAAGGTTAGTAATAATGATGTTTGGATTATAGATAGTGGTTGCACTCACCACATGACCGATGATAAACAAAATTTTGAAACTTTTGAGTACTATAATGGTGGATCAGTAAGAATGGGTAATGACACACCTTGTCCAGTTGAAGGTAAAGGAACTATAATGTTGAAAAACCTGATCAAATGTGAAAATGCATACTGGGTAAAAGAACTTAATTACAATCTATTGAGTGTTTCACAACTAAATAACATAGGTCACCAAGTAGAATTTGAGAATAAGAAGGCAAAGATCTTTAATGAATCAGGAAGGTTGATCAGAACTGGTGAACAGATAAAAAGTAACCTATTCTATCTTGATGATATAAACACCACTTGTTTAATGGATAGAAATCAAGACATATGGTTATGACATAAGAGATTATGTCATGTGAATTTTGACAACATGATTAACATAAGAAATAAAAGGAAAGTAAGAGGCTTACCAAGCATGTCAAAGCCCGAGCATATCATGTGTAAGAATTGTAAAAAAGGTAAGATGACAAAGTATAGTTTCAAGAGAAAAGCTCATACATATAATGCTATTCTATAATTAGTCCATACTGATCTATGCGGACCCATGAGAATAAATCATTACTATGGTGATATATATTTCATTCTCTTTGTTGATGATTATTCTAGAATGATGACAGTTATGTTTCTAAAAGAAAAATCAAAAGCATTCAAGATGTTTAAATGGTATAAAGCTATGGTAGAAAAACAAAGTGGTAAGGAATTGAAATTCCTAAGATCAGATAGAGGAAGATAATTTGTTTCTGATGAATTCACTAACTATTGAAATGAGCATGGAATTAAAAGATAGGTTTCTGTACCAAGAAAACCATAGCAAAATGGGATTGCTGAAAGGAGAAACATATCAATTGTTGATTGTGCAAGAACACTGATGATAGAGAAAAGCATCGCTCAAACATTCTGGAGGGAAGCTATCAGTACTGCTGTATACACATTGAACAAAGTACAATTGAAGAAAGATACAAAGAAGACACCCTATGAGCTATGGTATGGTTATACACCCAATGTAAGTTACTTCAAAATTTTTGGTAGTCAATGTTATATTTTGAAAGATGATAGAAATGGAAAAATTGACTCCAAAAGCGATGAAGGTATCTTTCTAGGGTATTATACCAAGAGCAAGGCTTATAAATGTCTTAACAAGTCCTCTAACAAAATCATTGAAAGTGCAAATATCAGAATAGATGAATATGTAGAGAAGAATGAGGAGGAAAGTAGAAAAGAATTAGAAGAATACAATAGGTTTGTTTACACTAAAGAACCTAGCACTCTACCTGAGCAACCGTGTATCACTCCCGAGCAACAGAACATTGCACTCGAGCATCAGGCTGCAAATGCCGAAAGTCAGGAAAATCCTCAAAATGATATTCCGAGCGATGGAGATCAAAATGAAGGTCAAGATGATGATCATAATGATGAACACATAGCTGAATCAAAAATTTCCAAGTATGTCAGAAGACATCATCCATAGAACCAGATCATAGGAGACAAGAAGGCTGGAATGAGAACAAGAAGTAATTCACTAAACACTAGATGTTTAATTTGTGATTTTGAGCCTAAATCTATTAATAATGAACTTGAAAATGAAGAATGGTTCAGTGTTATGAATGAAGAAATAGAACAGATTGAGAAGAAAAGGACATGGACACTAGCACCGAGACCAAATGACAAGAATGTCATATGTACCAAATGGATATTCAGAAACAAGCTGAATGAGAATGGAGAAGTCACAAGGAATAAAGCAAGATTAGTATGTAAGGGGTATGCACAAGAAGAAGGTATTGATTATGGAGAAACCTTTTCACCCATTGTTAGGATAGAAGGAGTAAGAATTTTACTTGCTTACGCTGCATTCAAAGAATTCAAGGTATACTAGATGGATGTCAAATCTACATTCCTATATGGAATACTAGAAGAAGAGGTATACATTGAACAACCATAAGGGTTTGTTGATCCAGACAAGAGAAACATGGTATGTAGACTACACAAAGCCTTGTACAGATTGAAACAAGAACCTAGATCTTGGTATGAAAGACTTCACTCCTATCTCATAAGCATTGAATTTGTAAGAACAAGTGAAAATAACAATCTGTACTTAAAAGAAGATACTGATGGTAATATTCTGATTGCTGAAATATTTGTTGATGATATCATATTATAGGGTAATGATATGTTATGTAAATTCTTTTCTAATTAAATGGGCAAAGATTTTGAGATGTCAATGTTTGGGGAGATCAAATTCTTTCTTGGTCTACAAATTCTTCAACAAGATGCAGCCATATACATCACACAATCTAAATACATCAAGAAAGTGCTGAAGATATTCAAGATGGAAGATTCCAAGCCAGTTGGAACACCTATGGAAACCAGATGTAAGCTGACAAAAGAAGAAAAATCAAATGAGGTAAATCATACCTTGTATAGATCAATGATTGGAAAACTAATGTATGTTGTTCATATAACACCAAATATAGCACATGCAGTTGGAATAGTTGCAAGATTCTCTACTAATCCTAAAGAATCACACATGATTTCTGTTAAAAGAATTTTGGGATATCTAAAGAACACTAAGGACTATGGCTTATGGTATAAAAGAGAAGGAAAATTTGAGCTTCAAGTCTATATAGATGCTTATTGGGCTGGAAACTTAGATGACCAAAAGAGCACAACTAGATGAGCATTCTTCATGGGTGACAGACTTGTCACATGGATCAACAAGAAGCAAGGATGCATCTCATAGTCTACTGCTAAAGCAGAACATGTGGCTACTGTTGCAAACTTCTCTAACATTGCCTGGATCAAACAATTACTGGAAGGTATGAAAATTATTGAACCAATGATTATATATTGTGATAATACCAGTGCAATTAACATTTCTAAGAATCTAGTCATGCATGCTAAGACTAAGCATATTGCTATCAAGTATCATTACTTAAGAGAACAAGTGCAAGAGAAAGAGGTGATACTGGAATGTTCAATCTAAGGAACAATTAGCTGATATATTCACAAAGCCATTGCCTAAAGATACATTTGAGTACCTGAGAAATAGACTAGGGGTACGAACCTTGTCTATTGGTCAGTAAGATGACTAGGAGATTGCATTAGCTTACACATACTTAGAAGACCACTCATGTTGATGCACACAAAGAGATGGACTGCAAAGATACATCAGTACATAGAAAGGTACATATCTGCACCGAACACCAGAGTCACTGTTTTGCTGATAGATAGGGAAATTTAAGGAGTATATTATAAAAAGGTGAAAGGATATAACTCTGGGAAGATCAAAGGTTACTTTGGAATTGTTTTCAAAGGAAAATATTATCCTGAGAAGATCCAAAGGTAAGAGATTATATATACATATGAAATATCCATCAAAGGGAGAGAAGATATCCTAAGTGAGAGATGTAACCTGTAAGGGAGAGAATATATCTATATTGTTGTCAAAAGAAAAAGAGACGATCAAGGAGAGACAACATCAAAGACATAATCAAAAGCTGCTACATATATCCAATGAAGGGATTGAAGATTGAAGAAATCACTATGCAAGAAACAAATCTAAGCTATATGAGCTTACCGAGAACTAGACATTTGTATTGGTTATAGAACAATAAAATTGGTAGATGGATGAACTACAACTAATATATTTCATATTGTATTATTAGTAATATAGTGTGAGAATATAATGTGTTGGCATCAATGCTAAAGTGAGAGATTTAAGATGAACTATAAATGATTGAATGTTTGAAGATGTTAAGTTGATGATCACCAAGTTACCGAAAGTTAATGTAAGACATTAAATTAGTTAATGTATTGTATTGTCATTGATGTCAACTTGATATAATCTAATTGGTTATATACAAAGTGTCAAAAACTTTAGAGAACCAGAAAGATAAAGGTTATGATTTTAGTAATGCATAAAAGATCAATATGCATTAAGTGACTACAAACACCAATGGGCAGTGCACCCTGACAGACAGAGAAACCCGAGAGGAAAGTCACAGTGATGCCCAAGCAATAAACCTGAGCAAGCATTACCAATGAGAAAAATCACAAGCATTACCAATGAGGAAAATCACAAGCGTTACTGAAGAGAAAAATCACAAGCATTATTGATGAGCAGAACTTCACAGTGTTGCCCGACAGACAGACAACCCCGACGGAGATGCCCGAGGAGAACTAAAGTGTTGGCCGAAGCTAACAAAAATTTAAACACTGAAAGGAACCAAAGTTTAGAAATGACAAAAGACTTAGCTGGCAAGAGCTAAAGAAGGAGTTAACTGGTTGTTAACATTATTTTCATCAACAAGTTAAAACCCTCAAGAAAGAGATTTAAAGTTGTTTTATTCCAGCTTTCAAAGAGAAATCCACAGGATAAAAATGAAGTAAATATTTAAAGCAAGATTGGCTAGAATTGTGGATCACACCAAGAACAAGAAAGTCAAGAACTCAGAAATGGTGAAATCATGTCTATAAAGAGACAAGATAATTCATTATGAATCAGGGGTGAATAGATAAATAAGATGTTGAAGAGAAACTGATGAAGAAAGAAGTCTTCAATCAGACTTGATTAATCAAGATGAAGAACAAAGTTAATTCTGCAAACACCGAGAAATAGAGAAGTACAACATCACTGATCAGAAAGAAGTGGAGCAAAGGTATTGAAAAGATGAATTGATCAGAAAGGTATTATGAGCTTACAATAGATCTAAAAATCTACAAAGTATAGTTGTATAAGTGAAGAGATCATTTATTGTTTCAATTTAACCATTGGATCAGAAAGTCTCTTAACTGAGCAGGAATTAATAATCCTTTCTATATTGAGATACATCCCAAGGAGTATCAAAAGGTTTGGTCATGAAGATAGCATTAGATTCCAGATACCATGTGACAAACTACATTGGGTTTGGTCATAAAAGGTAGCATAAAGATGCCCGATATCAAGTGACAAACTATTCTATTTAAATCCTCTAACAAGGTCACACCTAACAACGTGTTTGTAACCTTTAACAGGGTTGGCTCTTCACTGAGCTCACTTCAGAAGAGTGAAAATTTTGGGTTACCGGTCCCAAGTGGTTTTTCCCTTAACAAGGTTTCCACCTTAAAAATCCATGTGTTATTGTGTTTATGAGTCATTACTTTAGTGTTTTGCATTACACATAGCTAATCCAGATTGATCAGTATACACTAAGTTATTTACTGCATTTCGATAAATGAAAGACTGCTAATCGGTAAATAGTAGGAATAAGGTTTAACAATGAACTCCGAGCAGTAGTTATTTGTTGAGATTATTTCAAGGCATTCATCTTGTAGGACTGAAGATTACTAGAGGCTTATAATTGTGGTAATAAGTTTTTGGGTTAATTTATTGGAATATTTTTGAGGCCACTGATTCACCCCCACTCTTAGTTATTCTAACAAAGGATACATTTTTTTTGTATTGATCAAAGCTAAAGATTGCAGAGAATTAGATAATGGACTAAAAAGGATTGTAAAGAAAGAAAAAAATAGTAATACAAAAGAATACTAAAAAGCTACATCAAAGCCAACCAATTGGTTTTTACAATAATGATTATATAGAGACCAAAAACATACAACCAACATCAAAATCCTTGAGCATAGCAAATGTATATATCCCCTGAACATAGAAACAATACATATAAGGATTGAAGAAATGTAAACTAAAAACTACATAGTAGCTTTTGAGATAAAAAATGACATAAATTATGATAATATGTCCTTGAAAATACATATTAGGCCTAGAAATTGAGAAAATTATGCATTTTTTTAGCACATACATACTCTACATCATGAGGTTGCATGAGTTGGTGTTTAACTTCATCCAACAGTTACTTAAATATATTACCATCTTTGTAACCAATCTTTAGATGTGAACATAAAAAACAAAATTGGAACATGAATTCGAGTAAAACATTAGAGCATCTACTTCCTGATGCAAAATATAAATAGAAAAAAATGTTTTACATCTACTTCTCCATATGTGTAGCAAAATACATTATCTCATAGAGTGTGCAATTATATTCTTATGAAGACCAATGCCAAATAGAGCTTCCTTCCATCTAATGGCTTGATAAAAAATGGTAGGGAAATGACTAAATATGAGGTTTTATTTCTTCTTAGCTCTAAAATAATCTCTAAAAATATATTTTAAGTTCTCATTTTTCTGAGAAAATGGGCACTTAGTTGATTGTAAAGTTACAAAACTTAATTTATCCCCTACATGTAACTTCTAATGTAAAACTTTCCAAGACACTACTTGAGAATTTTCTTTTTCCTTAGATTCCCATATTTGAGCACTTAATTTCCTGCTCTTTTTTTCTTTAAATTTTCAATTCCACTTAATTTTGTGTCTCAAGTTTAATCTCATTGATGGGATAATTCGTAGGTAGATATTTTCTTAAAGGAAAACAAGAAAAAACATGCTTTTCTACGATGACTAGTCCTTAAACACTTTTCATTGTAAGGGAGTGCACATCTTCAAAAAAATCAAGAACCCTTTACACTTGTTGTTTAAACTTAATAAGTTTGTTGAGTACTTCCAATTGTTCCAATCAAGGGAGTTAAAGTCTTAAATATCATTGAGCTATCTCAACCCCTTCTTAAAAAGGTAGTAAACATGTTTAGAAAACATAGTAGCCACTGGTTGTCCATAATATTACACAAGTATATTCCACCAAATGGAAAAGTTTGTAAAGTTGAAACCATTGAATTCGTTCTCTAATTAAGATATTAACAGATTGATTTCTAGTCCTCCTATATGGAATTTAAAGGGAATGATCATTTAAGACAAAAAATGGAGTGAGTAAAAGCTTATCCAACCAACACACACTCTAAGACTTGTTATTTATATGAACACGAGATATTATATGTCACACCAAGAAAAAACTCTTATTATCCACTTGCTAAAAGAAAACACCCTTGAATTTTGGGATCCAATACTGCCAACCACCCTCTAAACTTTAATTGTATGCAATAGAGGCAAGATTAAGACTTGAACCCCACTTTACCACCCCAATTTATCCATGAAAATTGTTGAATGATCTTATTAAGGTCATCATAACCCTTTTTGTAGGGCAACCAACAAGAAGAATAGTAAACATGAGAGGCTTAAAAGATCCAATTTATCACCTAATTTTTACTAGCCAATAAAAGATATTTATTCCCCCAATTAAAATTTTTTGGTTTTTCAAATTTTTGAGAAACCAATTCCACATATCCTGGAGAGAAATACCAAAACCAAAATAAATGTCAAGATAACGTGTAATTTTCCCATGTTTGATTTGATTCCATTGATGTGGAATCCAATGTGGCACCAAATCTAGCTAGTGTTGATCTCCAAGTTTTGTTGTCTATTAGTGCCCCACACTTAGTCATAATCAAGGCAGGTTGGTCGGTCATCACTGCAACCAATACATCTCACTAAGGCCGAGACTGAGCAGTAGTTACTACCGAGAAATTCATAGATTGCTGAGTACTCAATGGATGCCAAGCGAAATGATTGCCAACTTGAATAGAATAGTTAGTGTCAAGCAAAAACATACAGTTATGCTGAGTGAGACAATATTGACCGAGCACCAATGTTTGGTTATGTTGAGTAAAATATTTTTTGTATATGTGTTTGGAATGGCACAAACACCAAAGTAAACCATTTTGGCCGACTTCTATGGAGAATTTAATAATCAAGCATAGATATTTAATGCATTAATTACGGGTTATTTTTATGATCATGAATCCCTATGCAAGCCATGCAACCAATAAAAATTAGGGATGCCTAAGAAACAAAAGATGATGGATCCATATCATTGATCTTGATCTGGATGATATATATATATATATATATATATATATATATATATATATATATATATATATATATATGAGATGCTTCAAACCCTAACTCATTTGTGTTAGAGATTGTATATTTGGATACAAATGTAAAGAGCAAAGATCAGAAGTATATGCATGTTTTGCATATCTGAAGCATTGACCATATAGAGTGACCGAGCATAGCAGTGAAGAGCAGAACAATGATAAATTAGATTGAGAGATCAATTAAGAGTTGGAAAGAGGAGATTCATTATCAGAATTTGTAGTGCAGACTGAAGGATCAGGTACTGATACATTCTAACAAGTGCTTTAGGGTAAATCTCTTAATAGAGTGGTCCTAACAGACCTTTGTAAATCTCTTAACCGATTGCTTACTTTGTTGTAAGTTTAAATCCTTTAACAAGATAGATTGTGTAAGTCTGAAAGTTCTTAACAGGGAAGACCCCTCAAAGGGTAGATCATTAGAAGTAATCAAAACTTTGTATCCCTAATAGGCACACTTTATTACTGCTGTGTGTGTTAATAAGTGCACCTGTTATCTACAACACGACACTTCAATAGATCATTATATTAGTAAAAAAGCATAAAAAAAAATGGTTTGAAGATAAATACTAAAACCGATCTATTGCTTCCTATCTAGGAGGAGTTTGAAGAATGCCATAATCATGCCCTCATATTATGCATAAATCAGTGACATATACAACCTAAGAATGGAAGATTTGAATCAAAACTAATTTAAATGCTCACTAAACATGCATATTAGCTCTAAAAAGTATGATAATAACAATGCATAATATTCAATCTAAGATGCATTATAGATTCTGAAGTAATCTAAACAACATAACAATGCTTTTCAATTCTAAAATTAAGGGCCATTTGAGCTTAAAAACTCATTCTATTTATAGAAGAAATGAGGAGAGAGAGATAAGGGAAAATGTTCATTAATGGAGGTGTAAAAACCATTAATGAGGTGTAAGAGGCATTAATGCCAAAGGCATTGATGAGGCATGGGCTCGAGGAATCTCCATTAATGATGCATTAATGAGATCAATTAAGAGGCATGGTGAGGTGTGTAAGTCCAAGCTTGAGAAAGTGGAATTAGAGGGAGTCAAGCTTGAGAAAGTTGACTTTCTCAAGTGGGTTGAGTTCCTAATCACAAAATTAGGAATGTGACAACATTAGGAAGTGGGTTAGGATAGGATTAAGATTGTGATTAGCCTTAGCATGGGGGGAATAGGTTGGGATGGGTTTGAACCCAGGGTTAAGGTGGTTGAGGTAGGTTAGGTTAGGGGTTAAGGGAATATTAATGAAATGAATTATAATTAATATATTCATTCAAAAATAAGAGAATTAATTATTTGAGCTTTTATTGCTTTTGATAATTAATTAGGACTATAGCCAATTAATTTGATTAATTTAGGCTAGAAGATAGGCTTTGCAAGTGATTAGATATAATAGGTATTCCATTTAATTCCTTTTAAATTAATTACCTTAGCCAGGTTTGATTTGAATTGATTGGAATTAAATTTATTTGATTTGATTGGCTAAGGTGATTAATAAAATTTAGTGATTAAATCACTTAGGAGATTAAATCTAATTCGAATGAATTATGCTTGCTGATTGAAGAGTTGTCTGGACATAATTGGGGGTACGATCACACTTAGTGAAAATAGGGTCTATAGTAAGAGCAAACCAAATTAGGGTGGTTACATTTTCCCCTCTTTGAATTGATGTGTGAGTAGTACATTGATTCAAATAAAGTTTTTGATGTTGACTTTAGAAAGATTGAGAATTTTGCTCATGATCAAACGAAATGGCTGATGAGATCAGTCTCACACTTGATTGAACTAAACTGAAAGAATTGACTTTGAACTTGATCGAACAAAGGTCAATAAGAAAATATATTAAAGATACCAATTCTAAACTTGGTTGTCGTCCAAAGATTGATAATACTGATTCCAAACTTGGTTGTAGTTCAAAAGTCAGTATGAAGTTGCTAGGAGCTTGGTAAGAATATTTTTTTTTATAAAAGAGGGAACACAAGATATCCAGCTTATGAGAACCAAAGCTTTCTATCCAACAGTTCCAACTTAGTCAAGGAAACTGTCATGCCCCTAGTTGTTTGATAACAAAGTCATTTTTAATGTTGTTTCGAGTAATAATTTGATTGACGATAGTGTGATCATGCCCCTCGAGAACAAAATAGAAGGAAAGAAATAAAATCCCTCTGTTGAAAGAACGTATCTCTTGCAAGAGTAGATAGGGCAAGAAAGAATGGAGTAGAAGAAGTGGAGAAACGGGGGTGTGTTTAAGAGTAAACACATGAGAACCAAGTTAATTACATGAAAATGTGAGTCGTGGGACTGATAAAATGATGTTGGACCAAGATTTTTGATGAAATGTGCAATTTGACGGATTTTTAGAACAAATGGAGCAATTTTTCATTTTCAGGAGCTGTCCCAAAAAGTTTACTGTACTGCATAAAATTCCTTAGGCACCTTCAATTTGGTTCCCAATTGATCAAAAAGAGAACACAAATGGAGTTTCAGTTGCCTGGGAGGAGTTTTGGAACCCCTAAATAGCGCAGAAGACCAATATATATCTCAAAAATCACCATTTTACTATTCATTTTCACTTTTACCCATAGTAAATTCTAGAGCTCTGTAGAGAAGATGGTGGTCCCGATTAGGAAGCATCATTTTGAGCTTAGTCATCAACATCAGCACCTGATCGACTATGCACCTCCGGTAAATACTCGTAAAACTACCTCGTGAATTTGGTATTTTTCATTTTCATGCTTTCTGGTAGTTTTTATAGCCCTTTGAATTTTGGGTCAAATTTGGGATTCTGGATCATGCCCTGTTGAACCTGTGTCGCATCCAATTTTTCCTGGATCACATCCTGTTGTCCCAGATTCCTGCATCACATCTAGTATTTCCTAGATCGTATCTGGTTTGCCCCGTTTTTCTACAGTTTAGAATGTGAAATTAGGTTTATGTTGTACCCTGCCTTTAAGGATTGTACCCCATTTTTGGGGTCAAATCCAGGATTTCTGGGATTGAACCCAACATTGTCTATCGCATCCTATTTTTCTAGGATCGTATCTGGGAAAAGAGATCGCACCCTGTATATCCAGGATTGCATCTCATTTTGAGACTTAGGATTTTTGTCAACTGTGAACCGTCTTCTTTCTACGGACCTCAAATCACTTAGCTGGTTATGTTTCTACATTTTTGTCATAGATAGAACACTGATATATCTTTGTTAGTTGCCATCTTTGTAAAATAGGTCAATTTTGAGGTAGTAGCATTTCAAGGGACATATCCAGGGTGTGTGCTTGCCTTAGATGGACTGCTGACAGATGATGAGCGGGACGTAGTGGCTCGTGTAGGATTATGATCATTTATCAATTTACCTGATATTGGGGTAAATTGAGGGTTGTTGACTGCTCTTGCTGAGAGATGACACTCAAAGCACAACACCTTCCATCCCCTGACTAGGGAGATGATAGTCACACCTGAGGACATGTGGCGTATACTTTGAGTTCCAGTTATGGGTCGGGAGGTACTATTTGAGACAACTTCTATCGTTTCCATTGGTGCAGCTCGTCGATTTTTTCCAGGATGATACTATTTCTTGGAGACACATTTCATGGGATTATATGTGCGATCACTATGATCGTCTATCTGTATACTTGGTGGGATTGATTGGTGGCATCCTGATGCCAGACAGAGGACAACAGAGGTTTCTTGTAGGATGGGTGGATATGCTTGTGCAGATGGTCATCTCTAGATGGATATTTGCATGGGGTAGCTATATTCTGACCCACATGTATCAGGAGCTTTATGAGATTATTTATCAGTATACCTGGAGCATGACTATAGGGATCTTGATTTTGTAGATCTGGGCCTGGGAGCACATCCCAGTGACACAACCTATTGTAGACAGGCAACAAGCACCTGAGAAGCCTTATGTATATATGTACGTAGGTTTGATTCAACAACCCCATCTGGGTAAGGTAGAGTAATGGTGGTGTCTTTTGATGATATGACAAAGGTAGTATGGCGGACGTACTTGGATTGTGAGGAGTGGGCCTCTGATGGTAGACAGGTTCTATTTTTCTTCTAGAGTAGGTACCTAATCAGATGTACCAGATACGTCATAGAGTGTTTCATACATACCTAGGTATGGAGATAGTTTGGTCATCGATAGGACAGGAGCCAGGATGTACAGTATATGCCCAGATTCATGACGAGACACCATTGTGGGGTGCCTTACTGATATATGAGACCACACATCAGGAGATTAGAGATATGGTCAGAGTTGATTGGGATCTTTGGCTTGATATTGTAGATGTAAGATATTCAGATGGATATGCAGTAGAGATGCTTCAGTATCCATTTCCACGGTTTACAGTTCTGGAGGAGGCCATTCCTCGTATAGAGGACCCTATATATTATGATCCTGATGATCACCTGGCCAGAGGTAGAGGAGGAGCATAGAGAGATAGGGGTGTTGGGGGAGGGTGAGATGGAGGTAGAGATGGTAGACGAGATGGTAGGCACCCTCCTCCAGATGACGGGGATGATGGTGGAGATGACAGGGGAGGTGGTGTTGTGGGTGGTATGGGAGAGGTGGCCAGTGGTAGTAGAGAGGGTTGGTGTACCCGATTTAGATTTATTTCTCCTAGGATAGATCTAGGGCCTTTACTTATAGGGGAGCAACAAAGACAATAGAGACAACAAAGACAGTAGCAACAATAGCCACAAGACATGTCATAGGATAGGTCTTCAGGGTAGGATTCTGGAAGGGGTTCAGGCAGGGACGAAGATCCCTTATCTCAGTGTGAGCATGAGTGAGAGTAGCTCAGGGCTAGGATTATGAAATTAGAGGCCAAGCTCACTACAACAAATGCCAGGATCACTGTACTAGATGCTTTGCTTGCTGATCGAGATACACAATTGGAGAGGCTTAGAGAAGAGAGAGACTCACAGG
Organism: Thuja plicata; assembly: GCA_018584345.1. Lineage (NCBI taxonomy): Eukaryota > Viridiplantae > Streptophyta > Pinopsida > Cupressales > Cupressaceae > Thuja > Thuja plicata. The sequence goes on from MU223627.1 coordinate 297,037, forward strand.
CTTGGACTATAGTACACCAGACACAGAGAGCGACCTATTTTTATGCCTTATACCATGTTGCAGTTCCAGAGGTATAGAGAGCTATATCATTTTCATGGTTGGCACAACAGTCAGAGGGGGCCATGCCACCTCCATCAGTTCCATTTGTACCACCTCCTCCTCTAGATCAAGGAGGAGGGGAGTCAGAGTTGATGTTGTATCTTATCACATATTTTTGAGATTATATTGTATATCTAGATCCTTCTGAGATCATTCTTTTGTATGATAACACTTTATACATGTATATCTGATTCATCCTCACATTTTGATATTTTGATACTCTTTGTGTAGACATGTGCCATATTTTTTATCTGTACCATGATTATATATATCTGATGCAACTATTTCTAATTTTGATATGTTTCATGAGTTCTCTTTTCTTTGATAGATGTTGATGCACATGTGATTAGATTTATCTTGGTCTCATGATGAGTTAGATTTTTAGATGATGACATCATTTATGTATTTGGATTTATCTCTGATATAAATGTGTTTCAAATGATACTATGTGAAGATGCAAATGTATGTTTTGGAGTTTTTCTTATGCAAGTAAAATGTATGGATGCACTTTAGGATGTAGAAATAAAATGCTATGCATAAATTCTTTGTTTTTGTATTTTTCTTCTGTCTCATTTTATCAATGTAAAATGTATGCTATGGATGTGCAATGATATGAATATCAGTAATATTGAATTGATGTAATTAACTTGGATTTAGAAGAAAATTGAAATCATTTTGAGCTAAAATTCCTTATGCTTTTGCTTCTTTCAAAAATGAATCATGCCATCCCTAAATGTAGCTATATGCAGACTCTTAGGACTTGTCACTGATTTGTAGACATTGTATCATTTTTATCATCATTGGGCGCTATTTTGGAACAAATACCACTTGATAGTACAAAAATCACTAATACCCATTGATATCATGAAAGTATGAATACTATGTTTTATTGAAATGTCAGAAATAGACTTAGGCATCAAGGCATAGAAGCCGGGATAACAAATTAGTCACCTTCCTTTCACTATATCAGAATCTATGTAAGGTAAGATATTGGACCCACAATGACCTTGAAAATTCATATCCTTGGGTACATTATGCTTCATATACCTTAGTGAGAATCTAAGTTTTTAGGAAATAGACAAGGAAATGGTTTCAACCTCACCGTAGTTTACACATAACAAAGATCGAGATAAATGCGGCTATCCACTCATGTTGGCAACTCTTACCATAAACATCTAAGTTATGTGAAATTTATAGGATCATTTGGAACAATAACCATACATAGAAAACCAAGAAAATGTTATGTCCCCTGTCCTTGTGACTCTTTGTCTTTGCGCGGATGCCATGGAGTAACTTGGAAGACATAACAACCATCAATTGAGAATCAAGCAAAGAAAACTCATAACTTCTTATATGCCCCTAGTCAAAGCATCCTCAGTGCATAAAAGAGTTATAATAAAACCTGTACACCTCTCTCTCTGGTTTCCCACAGCTTTCCAAGGGTGGGGGTTAGTAGCAAAGGTTCACAAATGAATGCAAATCAAGTATACAATGACTACCAAATGAATAATAGAAACGTGAGCAATAAAATGTACAAGCAAGAGAAAGGAAGACAAATAAATGCAAACCCCACGATGCTTGAAGCTTCTATTGTCTCTCTCTACTCCTTCCGAAACACTGTTCTTGATGCTCAGTATTGGCGGGGCAGTGTCTATGACTTGAGAAGCGTCGAGAATTTGATAATTGAAATGTGTGTGTGTGATCGCA